>JANHGL010024972.1:9754-56884 GCA_024611195.1 Ceyx melanurus | reverse complement strand
CAGGGGTACAATCACCTCCCTGCTCCTGCTGCCCACACTGTTCTGATCCATGCCAGGATGCTGTTGGCCTTCTTGGCCGCTTGGGTCAAAACCAAGCTCCCCAGGCAAGGAAGGCGGAGGCACCGAACGACAAGTCCCGCCTACCCCCTTGCTCCAGGCCTGCTGCACTACACAGCCTGGGCCTCCCGCACCCCGCTGCCGTTAACGCTCCAGGGGCAGACTGAGGGCCGAGGCCGGCACCCGGGACGGGACCGGGGAGCTCCCTGAGGCGAATGCCACAGGAGGGCTGAGGGAAGAGGCTAACGAGTATGCCAGGAGCCCCCTCCGCAAGCTGTTTTGTAGCCGCATTTTTTGCGCCCAGAGCCCCGCTACCCGGAACCCCCGCCTCACCTGGTCCCCGCCGCCGCCCGCCCTTCCCCCTCCCACACAGCGCCGGCTGCCCGAAGGGGCGCGGCAAGAATAGGCCCGGAGGCAGCGGCGCCCAGCGACGGAGGAAAAGGAGGAGCGACGGCGCTTTTACCCTTCGCCCAAGGACAGGCTCCCCGTCCTATCGGCGAGGGGGCGGGGCCCGAGAGGCAGCGTTAAGTGCGAGCGGGAAGGGCCGCGCCCGCTCACCGCTAGAGGGAGCCTGAGGACCGCGTCGGCGGCAGATGCGGGAGGCGCGAAGGGGCCGATTGGAAGCGCCCAACATGGCGCCCGGCTGGGAGAGAGGGAAGAGGGGAGTGAGTGAGAGTCCTGCTGCACTCTGCTTGGTTTGGTTTTTTAAGGTGCACATTTACACCTGCAGTCCTTACCAGGTGATGACTGAGTGTCCGCTCAGCAAGTTTGGTGGTGACAGAAAGCTGGGAGGATTGGTGGATACGCCTGAGGGCTGTGCAGCCATCCAGCCTGACTTGGATGGGTTGGAGAACTGGGCAGGGCAGAACCTAATGGGGTTCAGCAAGGATAAGTGTGGAATCCTGCATCTGGGGAAGAATAACAAATTACACCAGTACAGATTGGGAGGTGGTCTGCTGGAAAGGAGACTTATGGAGAAAGACTTGGGAGTTCTGGTGGGCAAGTTCTCCATGGAGCAGCAATGTGTGGCCAGATAGACCAATGGTATCTTGGGGTGCTTCAAGAGGAGCGTGTCCAGCAGATGGAGGAAGGTTCTCCTCTTCCTCTACTCTGCACTGGTGAGACCTCACCTGGAGTATTGTGTCCAGTGCTGGGCTCCCCAGTTCAAGAGAGACAGGGATTTGCTCGAGAGAGTCCAACGGAGGCTACAAGGATGATGAAGGGACTGGAACAAATGTCTTATGAGGAAAGGCTGAGACACCTGGGGTGTCTCTGCTTTCAGAGGCAGGGCAGGTAACACCTGGTGGGTTTTCCTACAGCTTCTACATGGCATGGGCTGGTTGGTGGGGAATGGCAACTTCAGCTAAAGAAACCACAAGCCAAGAAACAGTTCTTAGCCTGGAAAGGAGGACCCAGATACATGAAGTGAAGACCCAGCAGATGGAAGACAAATAACAATTTGATTCCTCCCTGAACACCATCACCTATTATTAAAAACTAAGTGAATATAACTACTTGTGATAAGGAAACCTTACTAACCTTGTCTCTGTCAGCTTCAGGTACCAACCTAAACTAATTATTGAACAAAGCCCTGATGAATGACTTATCACTTGTTTTGCAAGTTTGCATGCATTCTTTAGGGAACAGAATGTAAGGATCTTTGACCAAAACAAAGGCAGTCGACAAAGCAGGAGATCTGTTAAAACTGGTTCTGCAGGTTTTGTCAGCAGAACTGAGGAAGACCATCTTAACAACCTAATGGAGTCGACACATATGTTGTTAATTTCTCGGGAAAAACAGTGCCCAAGCAGTGAAATGGTGGCATTGACATCTGAAAGGATGCAAAGATCACGCTGAGCAATCTGCTTCATTTTACTGCTTCCAGTGTTATAGTCTGCTCTTGTATTGCTTTATAAGAAATAGGACTTCTTTCCTTGTAGCAGCTTGCTATTCAGTCACAGGTAGAAAATACAGAATTGTGAGTTTGTAAAACTAAGGAAGGCAGTCTAAAGATACTCAATTACTGATGCTTAAGACTATTGTTGAAGGCAGGTCTCCTTAAACTAGGAGACTCAAGTACAACATCTGTTCAATGGTACACAAGCCACTAATTCCATAGAAGTTTTAAACAAACTTTGCAGTTTTCCTTTAAATATTGTTCTTGTGTGGTGAAAGAGACAGCTTCTTTTTCCATTAATGTATTTTTTTTAATTTATTTCTCATTGCCTGACTCTAAAACACAGACACTGCTTGGTGCTATGTTGGGACACATTGATCTTATTTTCAGTGAAGGGTGGTAGCATTGCAAGCTTGCCAAATATTAACCAAAGGATCTCGGATACTATCATGCAAGGATCAAGCTGCTGAAGAGAGTGGTGCAGGAACCAGTGGAGAATAAAATATCACATTATATGCATCATATCTCTGGCACTGGTTGTATTAAATTTCCTCAAATGATAAAAAAGGTAGTAATTAAGTGAGGCACAGTTCCAGAGCATGCTAGCTATTAAAATAACCTTTATATATATAAGGATATATTCCATTACAAATAACAAGTCTGTGGGAGTTATATGTGCAGGTTTTAACTGGAGTGTTCCTGTTTACCTGCAGACCAAGAATGCTACATTTAAAGTTAACAAGTTGTCTTTGAGATTGGGAACTGAGCAATGATCTCAGTTTTTTGATACCTCTTTCTATTTTTTTTTGCCTAGGGTTGAGTATTACTGACTTAATAGGACTGATTGGTAGGGAGGAGTTGTTTATGTTGTCAGCTAGGGAAAAATGGAATGAGCAGAGAATGGTCCATGGCACTGAATCTGTGGGGGGATCTGTTTTGAAGGGCGGGTGGTATTAAGGGGAGATCTGTTGATCAGAGGATAAAAGGGGACAGGGCAGCATGAAGGTCTGTATTCTTATTTCACCCTCTCTCCTCTATCCCTGGGTTTAGGAGACCAGAAATCATTTGGATCTGAAGCAGCAGCTGAAGAAGTCGAATCCATCTGGAGGACTCCTCAGCCTTTTGTGTGGACAAACAGCAGGGTCTGCCACGGTAAGGGAAGATGATTGAAGTGAGATATCCCTCTTCACAGCCTTTCCTCTAGGACCAACTGTCTTACCTGCTTTCTCTTCTTCCAGCATGCTTCCAAATTTCTTTGCAAATACTGTCTTTAGTGTCCTCACTATGATGTGGAATGGAAATGTGCATTTTTTCTACAGGGTAGGAGGCACTGCTTGGTTTTGGTCTCTTCCCACTCAGGAACTTTATTCTGCCTTAGAAAACTTCATTGACTTGTGAAATTATATTTAAGGGGGAAAAGAATTTTGCTTTTTAATACACTTTACTTTTTATTAATAACAGTTGGACTGTAGTGCCTAATGAAGCTTTGTAGACAACCTGTTATTCTATTATAGAGCAGTTATTGCATTATAGAGCAGTTGTAACCCTTTACTTCTAAGCTCACAGCAACTTCCTGGTGCCTCCAGAATTATTTGTCAAGCAGTGACAGAAGGAAAGACAAAGTCTGGCAATTGATAGAGCATTAAGCATCTGGTCTGTGTTTATACACCTAGAGCACAATACCTAAAACTTAAAAATCATCTCTCATGTAATGCAAAACAGTCTGTAGTCCCCAGAGAAAGGCTGCTTGAAGTACTTACATTTTACTTGGATGATTTTATACATGTGAAAATACATAAAGTTTATGGGGTTTTGATGTTTTGGTTTTTATTTTATATTAGGATAAGATGTATTAATACTGTCTCAGGAACTCTGAACATGATTCTTGATTTATCCCAGTTCTACAAACATCTTTTCTGAAATATTGTAGAATTATAGAACATAGAATCATAGCTCAGTGTCACCATTGAGCTTCTGTTTGCCTTTGGAAGATATGTAATGAACTCAACCCAATGGTTACAATTTCTTGGGAGAAGACTGCTGACATGTTTGCAAAGCTGGTGGTTTATGGTATCTTTAATTTATTACCTATTTCCTGGGTAAGGACTGGTTTATGCCATTAGCATCTTCCATAAAGGTCACGTTCTGAAGTGTTTTTTCTTTCTGACATTTGTCCACATTCAGCACATACAGAAAAATTAAGCTTGCAGATGTGACCTACATTGGGTATGATAATATTTCTGAAATAAATTAAAACTAATTTGCCTAGAAACATTATTAAGGAACTGTTTTTAAATGTCAGTGTGCTAGTGAAATTAACAGTTGTTCTTTTATTGAGCATGTTGTTCTGCCCACTAAGCAATTGTCAATGTATAAAGTGTGTTCTGAAAACTGTCTCTGCCATTTATTGCTGAGGATATTTACAGTCATGAAAGTTTGACCACTGTGTTAATTTTGGAATATATTTATCTGGTAAGTTACCTAGAGCATTGTATGAAACTTTCAGTCCTATCCTGTGCAGTTGTGCAAAGGACTTGATGAGACCTAGTCATGACAAGATTATTTCAATCTGGCTACGAGGAGAGGAAATCTTGACTACACCAAAACAAGTGGAAAAAAATCTCAGTGATTTAATTTTATCAGTGTTTAAGCCAAGTGTGAATGATGCATCCATCCAGTGACACTACTGGTGCAGCAATTTTGTTCAGATATAGATACCAAACTGGATTGGTATTACTTGCCAATTATGAGAGATATAATTATTGAAATTTGGTATATTTTTATTCTTTGTACATGGATTTGTCAAATAAACAGGTAGTGCTCCATATGCTGGTTCTGGATTTCTGCAGGTTAATGGCTGATCGAGTGCTGGTGATTGGCAGTGGAGGGAGAGAGCATGCTCTGGCCTGGAAGTTGGCCCAGTCCCCACATGTAAAACACGTGTTTGTTGCTCCAGGAAATGCAGGAACAGCTGACAATGGGAAAATTACCAATTCAGGTAAAAAAGGGGGGAAAAATTGTTCTGCCAATCAGTAATGTGTGTGTTTGAACTGAAACAGAGCTCATACGTTTGTATTGAGTTGGTAGGAGTTAATTACTGGCATCACAAACTGTTTAGGACACCAGGGTTTTTTGTTTGTTTTTTTTTTTCTGTATGTTTTGTTTCTGATTTTTAGAACTGCCTAGTAAGACATCATACAATATCTGGTTTTAGCCAAGCTTCTTAAGACAGTGAGGCTTATATGAAACAGCATATTTCTGCACCTCATTTCTTTCCTCCCACTCTTAGTAGTCTTGAATTCACTGCCAAATCTCAGCAAAAGTTAACAGAGGCTTGAAGTGATTAACTTTTGGATAGAAACTTCTCTGGTGTCTGCCCAGGCTGCTCAAACTATATTTAGCTACATCATGCACTGGCATTGAGTAAATCTTTGCACAGATGTTGAAATAGAGTTTCCTTATGATCTTAGGGTTTTTTGTTTGTTTATTCTGTTCTGATAAGCAGCTTTAAAAAAGTTTATATTGATTACATATAGCAAATAAAATACACTTAGTAAGTTAGCAGATGGCTAATGAAAACAGTTGAGCAAATTGGAAATGTTCACTGTTCCTTCTGGACTCTTCTTGTTGCATTGTTTTATTTTGACCTTCATGGGCTTTTTAATTATTTTAATCATACTCCTTAGGAAGATAAAACAATGACAGGCTTATCTCTTGTCTCTTAGATAGGCTTTACAGTGATAACTTAATTATATTTCCTTTTCAGCTGTATTAGTGAGCAACCACACTATTGTCACTCAGTTCTGCAAAGACCATAACATTGGACTTGTGTTAGTTGGACAAGAAGCTCTTTTGGCAGCAGGTAAGGCTGAAATAAATCAACTTGACAGTAAAAATCAACATCTTGAATTCTACTTTTAAATGACCTCTTTTGACTCTTAGGATACACACTGGCTTAATTAAACTGAAAAGCAAGAAAATGTGAATTGTAGACACTTAAAACATTTGGCTGCATAGCTGTATCATGCTTTTTGGATGTTAGAAATCATCAGGAGAAATAAAAAATCAGTAATGGTTACAAGTACTCTTGTGTATTCTACTCTACTTTCCTTTATATAAAGAATTTTCTTGCATTAGGCTTAATGTTGTTGCATGCAACAGTACCCAGATCATCATGTGCATTTATTGTACATAAGTTACTTGAGACAAGGAGAAGTTTAAGAGTGCTGGAGCTGTTATATGGTTTTCTTTTTGTCAGAATGAATTGCTGTTTCCAAAGAGATGTTTTGGTTCTTTTGCTATTTTTGATAATTAGGGATTGTTGATGACTTGAGAGCAGCAGGAGTCAGGTGTTT
Organism: Ceyx melanurus; assembly: GCA_024611195.1. Taxonomy (NCBI): domain Eukaryota; kingdom Metazoa; phylum Chordata; class Aves; order Coraciiformes; family Alcedinidae; genus Ceyx; species Ceyx melanurus. Next base: position 50,575 of record JANHGL010024972.1, on the reverse strand, counting down.
TGGACCATCTGCAAAAGCAGCCCAGCTGGCAGCCAACACCAGTTTTGCCAAAGCCTTTCTGGATAGACATGGGATTCCAACAGCAAGATGGAAATCCTTCACCAATCCCCAGGAAGCTTGTAGGTTTATTATCAGGTAAGTATTTTGATACTGGATGTTCCTCTGTCGAGTTATCTATGCATTTGGCTTCCACCCATGATAGTTACCTAGAACTTGGTAATTTTTCAACTGTTGTTCTCAAGTAGCTACTAGTGAATTACAGAGGAAAATATTTCACTAAATCTTTCTGTAAGGGTAAGAATCAATTCTTTGCAGGTACCAGCACAATGCTATATCTGGAGTGACTTGGGAGGCACTGGTCAAATGCTCATAACTCAAGGAGGATAATCTTTTTTCAAGGCTAGACAGCATCTCTCTTGCACTGAATATCTCAGCAACTGCTTTAAGCAGTAATGCCTCTGAAGTCATTGGTGATCACTTGGGAGAGTAACTTAACTGCTGTGGCTATTTTGGTCCAGTCTCACAGCAGCTGCTGTGTTCAGCTACACTGCTCTGTGGCTGTGTCAGTTCCAAGGTTTACTTGTCTTGCTGTCACATGCTACATGTGGTGTTAGTCTATTTTTTTTTTAATAAAAGCAACCTTTTCACTGACTTTTTTTTTTTTCTGTAACAGCATTTAGTCTGTATTACTGCCATGTAGAGAAACAGGCCAACAACTTACATGTCTGTAAATAAGCAAGCTTAAGACTCAGAGGAAAACTGTCTTTCAGGTCAGCACACTGAGATGTGGAGAAAGAGAGCTTTGTGTCAGCCTGTTTAGCTGCTTGTGTAAATCTAGAGTTGAGATGTATCCTACTATGTGGGAAGGAGGAATGAGGTGCTGTTTCAGAAAACAGGCTGCTAGTGTGTAGAACCAGTGCTTCAAAAAGGAACATTTTATTTGACTGTCCACAAGCTGGAGAGAGGTAAATGGATAATGTGTGGTTAAAATAGGTTAACATTTTGCTGTTCTTTTTTTTCTTCTAGGTTTAGTTTGTGTTTAAGAGTAAGTGTAGAAATTCTATGGTGTGTAATACGTGAGTTCTAGGAATACACTAACTCTGGCATATGCTTTACTTACAAGGCATAACTCAGCCTTAACCTTACAACTTGAAACAACTTCCACAGTGGTTTGTAGGATTATGTACTGTAATCTGGTGTTAGAAAACTCTAAGGTATCAATGAGTTAAACTTCTCAAACCTATGACAGGAATAATAATAATCCAGTTCAGGGAAAAAAGGAGGAAACTGCAAGTTGTTAACATTCAGCGACTTGTCTAAGGATTTACATTGAATTGGTGTCAGAATCAGCTATAGAATTCATGGATTTCTGGTTCACAGCCCTGTTTTGAGGGCCATTAAAGTCCATTCACCTCCATGACATGATGGGCTAGCAGGGAATATGTTCTTCTGAAGTGTTACTTTTCAGCTGCTCAGAAAAAACAGCTTTGAGAGGCATTCAGTTGAAAATTATAATTTCTCTGGATGCAGTAGGAATGCCTACATCTCACTTTTGCTTCCATTTAAAGCACAGACTTTCCTGCACGAGTTGTACGGGCCAGAGGTGCTGCTAGAAAAGAAGTTACTATTGCAGCCAGCAAAGAGGAAGCTTGCAGAGCTGTCCAGGAGATTATGCAGGTGAATAAATCTTTGATTATTCAGTGAGAATCCTATTTCTGATGTCCTATAGCCTGTGAGTTTATAATTTCAGCCACAGGAAGCAAGAATTTTTGGGGTAAATTTGCCCAATTGGCTCTGTGCATCATCCTTAAATTCCTCATGTTTGCCCTAAGCAGTGGCAGTCAGCTGGGCTGTGTAGAGCTTGTGACTGAGCTCTTGTTCCAGCACTGAGTCCCACTGCCCTGCCCCTCCAACTTTTTAGTCTTCCAGATTCTGAGAAAGTGCATTTCAATGTCTTTTCCTTATCTCCAAATGTGATTCTGTTTGCTTTGCTCAACATACCAGAATTCAAGCAAACTAGGACTTTTAATATACATTATTTTTCTCTCTTGAAAGAAAATAAAGAGAAGACTTAGCCACTAGGTGTTATACTTGCTAACTGGAGAATTATTTTTTTTTTGGTACAGGACAGAATGTTTGGAGAGATGGTTGTTATTGAAGAACTTCTTCAAGGGGAAGAACTTTCTGTATGTGATTGATGAATTGGTGATGTGCTTTTATTCTTTGGCATTATTGTTATGCTCTATGCATAAGCACAAAAGTTATTGTTTCAAATAGGTTTTCTTTCTGTTTTATTTGCACTTACTTAAACCAATAATCAATCTAAACAATTTGATGTCATGCCAATCAATCTATGCTGTAAGTAGAATTTTCTTCTATGATAGCTATAAAACTGTAATTATGGTGATCTTTTTAGCTGGAAAATGATTTTATTTTTTTTTCCTAAAGTGACATAAAACAGATTTGTATGGACTTTTTCTTGGCAGTTCTTCTTACACTGATTATTTTGTGTCTATTTATAGCTAATTTATGTTTAGTGCCTATTTTAGCACTTTCTTTACTACAGATGACTACTCAGTGTTAGGAGAAAACATAGGCATGCATAGTATATGCTTCATGAAAACTGAAAATGGGTTATTTGTGCAGAGTTTGTCCTGCATTAAAATGCCTCCCACCCATTCAGCCTCCAGATCTGCAAACACACAGGCTTAACTTAAAACACTTTCATAGTTCTGTCAGGACAATGAAGACTATTCACATACCTTAAGGTAAGCATATGTCCACAACTGATAGATGAACATCTAATTCATCACTAAGGAATTGTTACCAGGGCCACCATTTCTCTTGATTATTTCTGAAGGAGAAGCAAAGCTCAATGAATCCTTCAGGTCAGCTAGCTTGCAGCATAATAAGTGGATCCAATTGCTTCCTATCTTCAATTCCTAATTTTTCCTGGCAGAACCAAGCCTCAGCCTGTGCCAGAAGTGCTAACTTCCACACTGGATTTGTGTTCTGTGCATCTCTTAACAGTGCTTGTGCTTCACGGATGGTGTCACTGTTGCCTCAATGCCCCCAGCCCAGGCCCACAAACGACTATTGGATGGTGACCAGGGTCCAAACACTGGAGGGATGGGAGCCTATTGCCCAGTTCCTCAGGTATAGCAGTCCTCCTTTTCAGCCTGTGGTATGGCTGATCACATCTGTGGTTAATATATCCTCTTTAGGGGCCATTCTTGCTTCTATCACATAGGCCAGATTTCTTCTGAAGTTGGTTGATACTTTGCTTGTGTAAGTGCAATACAGGGCTCAAAGTTTAGTAATCATTCTTTAGGATGTAATGAGCCAGTGTTCTGAATGGTCTCTCTTTTACCTTTTCCATTTTTCCTAAACTTGGTGTTTCTCTGCTCCTATTATTATCACTTGAAATGCCCTTTCAAAATTCCCTGCATGCCTGGAATCTTTGTGTCTTGAACATAACTTTGGGTTTCTTGTTGTTAATTCTTAAAGCAGACTGCATTATTCTGAATATGCTGTTGAAGTACATTATTAGTGCATTTTTCTGTAAATACAGAAACAATCCTACTGTGTACAGCCCACCAGTGTCTCAAGCCTCCTTAAAATTTGCCTTCTAAAGAAAGAACCAAACAAAACCATTTGGGAGACAGAGGATCAGTGTATCCATCCTTCAGGTGGCAGCACCCTTCTGGAATTAACACCCTGGATGGGGGTGGGAGAGCAGAAAATGTATCTGAGGCATTTACTTACCCCAGTGTTTCCAGGTACTATGAGCTAGTCCAGCAAATGTCATCATTGTCCCAATCAGTTTGATGTTGATCATCAGGTTCCAGAAGTTCTTCTAGACAAAATCAGTGATGCTATCCTTCAACATGTTGTTGATAGTATGAGACAAGAAGGAACAGCCTATGTAGGTGAGTAAGCATTCAACTGAATAAAACCAAGTCATATCAAGGTTAGTTTCATTGTTTTGAATTCCAAATGATATTAAAAAGAAAGTAGTTAGTTTTTCATGCAGTATTAAGGCTCACTGGCTTGGTTTATAACTCTTCATTTGGAGAGATCTTTTGTCTTTTCTTCATAAAATCTACTGTATTTATAGTAAATATTTTGTATTAAAACAGTTGCAAGCAGACTGTAGTCTACTTGCACTTAATGGTTAGAAATCACAAGGTCTGTGGAATGAAGGAGATTTTATGGGAACTGCTTGTTTTCTTCATCCTGTTAGCTCCTAAAATCTCTCTTCATTCAGAGAGCTGGAGCAGAAGATGCAACTCCACTGCAACTCCACTGCAGAGAATTTGCTTTCTGTTGTATTCAGTCTAAAATATGGTGCAGTGTTCCTCAGGTTGCTGCTTGCCACTTTGTTGGTTATTCTTAGATTATTATGACTTGTGCTTGCAGAATCCTTGCTCCTAATCCCATAGGATTTGCAGAAATGCAGTCCACATTCCAAAATACTGTGTTGCATTTAAAGGAGTTCTTGAAAATGAAGCATTTAAATTAATTTGCTTGGCTGTGTTCTTTCTGTTCAGGTGTGCTGCAAACAGGTTTAATGCTTACCAAAGATGGTGTGAAAATTTTAAACTTTAAATGCCAGTTTGGTGACCCTCAGTGCCAGGTGAGAGAGAGAGACTGGGAACTTCAATATACTATTCTAGATTATTTCTAGGGAAATTTGTGTGCTATGTTTGGATGTATGTTTTCCTTCCCTGAATATGCAGAACTGAATGCAAATGTCTTAGAAAATGTATGAGGAAACTTAAGATTTTAGCTAGTCAGCTTCTGTGATTTTTTTAGTCAAGGAGTTTTAAGTTAAAGAGCTGTTCCTGATTTTATTTATCTGGATAGAAGCAGAATGGAAGGGACCTACATTCATGTTTCTTTATCTCACATCTCATGTTTGTAAATTTATGATCAATGCAAAAAGAGCTGAAAAGGAATGCTCAGCTTGTAGTTTCCAGATCTACTGGTATAGGGAAATAGTGTTTTCAGTTTGACAGGTACAGATTTTACCCTAATAACTGAATTTTCCCTAAGTTGGATTTCAACAAGTCTGCAAAATAAAAATTAACTTCTATCACTATGAAAACTTTCTGCAGGTAATTCTTCCACTGCTTAAAAATGATTTTTATGAAGTGATTCAAGCAGCAATTGATGGCAAACTCTGCAGCTTCATGCCAGCCTGGTCAGAAAATAGTACAGCTGTGTGTGTGGTCATGGCAAGTCCAGGATACCCAGGAGACTATGACAAAGGCATGGAGGTAACAGGTAACTGCACCATCTTGTTTACTATTTAATTTCAGCTTAGTACTTCAGCAGGTTTGAGTTCACCTCTTCTCCCAAAGATCTGTAAAGCTTTCTTCCACCTTATCCCTCACACCCTATCAGAGGCTGCTGCCTTCATCAGTCTCACCTTGTCCTTGTTGAAGTGATGGCTGCTCCATAAGACCTTTTGACTAGAGTACATGCCTGTCCAAAGCAGCACAGTGTGTGTGAAGTTGCATCATCCTATAAAGTTCTGTCTGTGTTTGGTTGCTGAGACAAGCAGGTTCATCCACAAACTGGAAAAGTGGGCTACAATGCTGTCAGCACAGTACTGCTTTTTCCTACCTTTGTTTCCTTGCCAAGAGATCACCTTATCTTAGCTGAAGTCTGACCAGGTGATAAGGGTGGGACTTGAGGACCTATGGCCTTTAAAGTAGAAGCAGTGCATTCCTCCACCACCAGCAAGCTTCCTTCCTTTGTGCCAGCCAACCAGGGCCACTGCTGTGTAATGCTAACAAAGACCTTCATAGGGCTTGAAGGATTTTTGGAAAGGTGGGCATGAGGGTTTTAGATCAGGATTCATTTTCCCTGTTGAAATTCTTGTGGTTTAATATCTCATTGAGATGTTGAAAATATTTAAAACCAGAGGGAACTGTTTTGGAACTTTTCCTTCTCCCTCAGCTGCTGCCTTGCCAGTCCAACACTATGCCTTGTGTAAAGTAACCCAGACAACTGATCTTGTATCAAGGATACCTTATTTTTGTCAGAACTCCAGCTACCCTACATCACGCAGGGAGAAGGTCATGTTATATTGCTTTTTCTGTTGACAGGATTTCTGCTGTCATATTTTCCTCACCCACTTTTGTCTTCCAGTTCCCTCACTGTATTTATTTTGTTTTGTCAGTGATATTCTGGGGAACTCTGCATTTTTGTAACTATTAAAATCCAAACCACATAACTGAATGAATCCTTCTGCTAGTGATCTGCATTTCACTAGTCAGACTCAGGAACTTCTTGCTAGTTGATGTTCATAGCTTTTAGGAGAGAGATGGTATGACCCCCTCTGCTTATTCATCACAAAAAAAAAAGACAGTAAAAACAATGAAACTAAATACATTCTTTTATCATTATACTCCAACCTCTGAAGTTCTTTGGGTTTTGTATGTTTGCTATTTTTCACAATGATTCCCATCTTCTAATGGCTTAACAAACATTTTATTTGGAGAATTCCTTTAAGCATGATGAGAAGGAGTTAGGTTTCCATTGCAGTGAGGCCAGCTGGCACTCAGCTTTGACCTTGTCAGGGCAGTGCTGTAGTGGTGGTGATGTAACACACTGTACCTTCAGCAAGTATAAAGGTCCTTTTTACTTGTTTATAAAATTTATCTAGCTGATAGCAGAGGGAAAACTGCATTTTGTTTTGTTTTTTCCAGGTGATGGCAGCAGTTCCTACTCTTCCCTTATCCTCTTCTCAAAATACTAATCTGAAAAACCCACAAACATTTTTGCTTGCATCTAACTGGGAAATACATGGAGACAAATGATAAGAACAAAATATGTCATTTGTTTTAGCTGTTGGGCAGGCACCTGCAAGTGTTTGTAGATCATTGATTCTGGGAGTGGTAGGGAGTTGTGTGGAGTGGGCATGGCAGAATAGCTAGAGGAGTGCTGAGGTAACATTAGCATTTATGATTTAGTGTCAGAGAAAGGGAAGAACCCAGACAGTAAACTGCTATATATTGTCATTTCATACAGGAAAGCACTGCACAAATTATTCACAAGTACAATCTACAGCACAGCTTTGCCCTGGCACAGAGTAGTTATATGTCCTGTTGTGATCCCTGGTTCTCTTATTTTTGTTCCTCTGCAATCTGTCCTTACTGGACATCTCAGAAGGGTGTCTTAGGGCCAAAGGAGTGGGGTACTGTTCACTGCTAATACTGTTTCTCAGAAGAAAGCCAAGTGGAAGCTTTATTGACTGAAGAAACTACTTTAAACTTCACTGCTTTGCCAACATACTGTGTGATTTCAAATGCTCAGCGAGTTCCTTTTGCTTTTGTAGGGCTGCTGCAAGCCAAAGAGCTAGGGCTGCAGGTGTTCCACGCTGGCACAACACTGAAGGATGGCAGAGTTGTGACAAGTGGTGGCAGAGTCCTCTCCATTACTGCTGTCAAGGAGGACCTGATGTCAGCACTGGGAGAAGCCAACAGGGGTGTGGCCACCGTGCGGTTCAAGGGCGCGACTTACAGGACGGACATCGGCCACCGTGGCGTGCAGCTGCTCAGACAGCCCCTGTATGTCAACAAAGCCACTAGCAGAAGGAGATGCTACTCCAAAGTTTTCACTCTGTTGTTCCCATTTGTGTGATGAATGATGATGGTGGTTGGGCATTGGAATAGGCTGCCCAGGGAGGTGGTGGAGTCCCCATCTCTGGAGGTGTTTAAGAGTCGCGTAGATGTGGTGCTGGGGGACATGGTTTAGGGACACTGGCAGTGTAGGGTTAATGGCTGGACTTGATGATCTTGAAGGTCTCTTCCAGCCAAATCATTCTATGATTTTATGATCTATGCAATGCTGCTCCTGCTGCTGCTAGCATGTCCTTTGCTCTCCACAGGGGTCTGAGATACAAAGAGAGACACGTGGAAGCTGTAACTAGTGATGTTTTGTTTCATCAGCTGGAAACATCAGTTGTAATGGGTACCAGAGCAGGTAAGACTGGGAAGGATCTTTGCATTTCCTTCATATATTGAATGGAACAGAACATTTTTTTTTTTACCCAGGAGGTGAGCAGTGCATTCATGACATTGAAATTGAGCTTGAGAAGCTGGGCTGGGGCCACCATGAAGAAAAAAAACTCTAATATCTTTCTCATCACTCCTCTTTTGCTTAATTAAAAAATAGTTGATTTATCATGGAGGTGATTGCACTTTTTCAAGGTTAATCTAGTGAACAGAGTAACTCCTGGAGTAATGGAATAGTTGTACATCAGTGGATGTACAATGGAATGGATTTCCTTAGTACATCACTGGACACAAGTCATCCTACCAGCTGTATATATGAGTGTAATATCCAAACAGTAGTTTGAAGAAATAATAATTTGCAGTACTTGACTTGCTAATTGAGGGTTTCAGGTCTTTTTTTTTTCCCTTAAAAATGATGCTTGACATATTTGTACTTGGCAGGTAGTCATTCAGAAGTAGGAGACTTTTCTGGTTTCTTTGATTTGAAAGCATCTGGTTATGATGATCCTATCCTGGTATCTCAAACTAAAGGCCTTGGACTTAAGCTGCAGGTAACTCTCAACTTGACTGTAGCAAAGCTCATGTTATCTCCCAAGACTGTTTTAAATGCCACAGCCAATTGCACCATCTGCACCATTCTGAGCATTATATCTCAGGTGCACTGCAGTGAAAACTTTGTAAATGTTCATGTGAGTAAGGCCTATGCATGTGTTATTGAGAATGTGAAGGCACTGGGTGTTTTATGATTAAATGATAATAAAAAAAATTTAGCTGATCACTCAAGGAACTAAGAGCCAGAATTTGTGCTATAACAGAGATTCCATTGGTTTTGAAAAAGATCAGTTCTGGGGACTCCAGGGGTGTGTTGAAATGGTAATTGCCAGATTTAGCTGAATAAATTGCATGCAGAGAGTTAGCACAATTACCTCTGTCAGGGCACTGGGGAAAAGAAGGATGGAGGAGGTAAACATGAAAGGGAAAGAGAAGCTAACGAACGCCAATTACACAAGAACACATAGAATAAGTTGAGCCAGGAATATATTTATATATTGAGTCAGAAGAAGGCTTTCAGCCATCAGAGGAGTGGAGGTCTGAAACTGCCTTTTACTCATCAAGCACAGCAGCTTAACTTGTTTCAAGCTGGTGTTTATACCTTGTGATACTGTGTGGCTTCCTGCACCAACAGGAGACTGAACATAATAAAGCAGAAGGTTTTTTTAAGCCTTAAATCCTTGGACACCTCTGAGCAAGAAAAAGTGATTGGTGCTGGCTCTTGTGAGTCTATGTTCCAATTGCTTGGCAGAGAATTCCCAACTGTGCTTACACAAACTGTTCCCAAGACTCTTCCTTGGCCAAAAAAAGTTGGCCAATGCCTATACAAATTGTTACTAGAATAGTTACTAGGGAGATGTTATAATGCAACAAAGGACATGGGATAAATGGTTTCCATAGCACATCTAAATCCACCAGCCAGTGAAAGAAATCAGGTTTGTAATCCAAAATCACTTTGTTTAGGTGCTGATCTGTTTCCATTTTGAAGCCCATGATAACATTTACCTGCTTATTCCCAGTTGTCCATCTTTCTGTGCTCAGCTTTTTTTTTCCCCTTGTCAAGGGTGGGAGTGAGGAATCTGATTCCTTGTGCATTTGGAGAAGAAAACTACCTAATAAATTGTTTCAGTTTTGCTGCATAGCCCAGTGAAATTAGGCAAAAGTAAAGTGGAACACACAGGGATGTTTAAGCAACCTGGTGTTATTTTTGGAAATTGCTGGGATGTTCTAAAGGTTGAATACCCTGGAAATTTGTAATTGCTTTTAGACACCTCTTACACTGGATTTGACATAATATTCAAAAAAACCAAACAAACAACCCAAAATAACAATTTCTAGGTAGCTGGAGCTAGAATTTGTATTAACATTGATTTAAATTAGATTAACTTCTGCATCTATTTCTATAGTGAATCTTTTGAGGGAAAATATGATTTCTGTTTATTTGAGTGGTTAATATCTGACTTTTGTGTATTTCTTGTCACCACTGCTGGTTCCCACCATGTTTTACAGATTGCTCAAGTGTGTAAGAAACATGACACCATAGGGCAGGACCTGGTTGCCATGTGTGTCAATGACATCTTGGCTCAAGGAGCAGAGCCTCTCTTCTTCCTCAGTTATTTGGCCTGTGGCAAACTTGATGTTGAAGTGACTGAAACAATCAAAGAAGGAATAGCTGAAGCTTGCAGAAGTTCAGGATGTGCTTTCCTGGGTATGAACACCCTCTCCTTTGTGATCTGAAGATTCTGATGTTGAAACTGATGAAATAGTATGCAGTATGTGGCATTAGAACTGTTGGTTTCTATTTGGTGGAAAAAAACCCCAGTCAAACATTTGAGCTTAAACTCTTATGTGTACAATGGCTCATCACAGAGGGATTATTTTTACTATTAATGTGTTTGGATCCTAATTTTTGCTTACTTATCCTTGTACAAAGGAGAGCAAAACTGGATGCCTTACATTCTTGAAGTGTTAATATGTTCTCATTCCCTCTCTGATATTCAATCATAGCAGGGAGGTGCCAGATAAATAGCATGAAAAAAACCCCAAAAGTTCTTCTTTGTTGAAGTCTTGAGCTGAGGTAAGAAACCAAAAAAACTTTAAAAAATATATCTGAATGTGTTCTTAGGCTGCACATCTCTGCAGCTGTCCTACACACATGGCTTATTTTAGGAAATGCTGTGGATCATATGGAATGTACTTGCAGCTGGTGATGACTGCTTTCTTTCTTCACTCAGGCAGGGAGATGACTGAGGTGGCTGGTATGTATTCTTCTGGAGAGTATGACCTGGCTGGCTTTGTGGTTGGTGCAGTGGAGCGAGGACAGATGCTGCTGGGGCTGCAGAGAGCTGATGACGAGGATGTGATTATTGGACTGGCCTCTTCTGGGATTCATGGCCGTGGTTTTAGCACAATAAGGAAGATTCTTTTAATGTCCTCTTTGCACTACTCCTCACCAGCACCTGGAAGTTGTGGTGACAAGACTCTAGGTACAGTATCTTCTCAAGAGCAAAACCTGCAAATGAATTGTGTTTAGACAATTTCAAAACTAGGTGCTGCCAAGGGTTGTTTACTTCAGGATGGGTTTGGATTGCTCAGTCTTTGGGGTAGGTACGTGGGCTCGTGCCTACAGTTTTGGAAGAGTGGACCAGCACTGTTTGCTGCTTCCCAAGGTTGTCTGCTACAAGAAGCAGAAGGGAAGCTGTTCAGAGAAGCATTCCCACTAAACACCCAATGACCTTTAAACAAATGGATTGAATTGACACTTTTGTTTGCAGGAGATATATTGCTGACCCCAGCAAAGATGTACAGCCCATCTTTGCTCCCTGTGCTTCGCTCGGGGCATGTGAAGGCTTTTGCCTTTATTGCTGAGGAGGGGCTGCTGGAAGGCATCTCCAGAATTCTGCCAGAATACATCAGTGCTGTCCTAGGTAAATATCAAAGATGACTCTGTTTGACAAAATTCATATACAGCATGGATCTGACTTTTCAGCTTCAGTTACATCTCTGGATATCTCTGTATGAGTCCACATGCTCAGAGACTGAATGTCCCCAAGTCAGTGCTTTACCAAACAGCCTACCCAAAGCATTTCAAGGAAGCATCAGCTGATGAACACCACTTTCTCACTGGAGAAGGGAAATTTAAGGAGAGTTTCTCCTTAAAGTTGAGAATGTTGAGATGACAAGTCTGCACCATCAAGCTTTCACAGACACCCACCTCAGCCCATGCCTGCATCAGCAGGATCACTGTGAAATCCCATCCATGTTTCCCATCCTTGAAGAGAGCACTCAACTCTCTTCTAGTCTGCCCATCAACACAACTAAGTGCACACCCTTAAATTAATTCTTGGTTCTTTGAAACAGAAAACTAGCATCTGCTTAAGAAGTCCAAAAAAGCTGAGAGATTATTTGTCCCCCTGCTCCTTTCTGAATTGCAGAAGAGCTGTAAGTCATCTGTAGCTTTTTCCTTCTGGCTGGTGAGAGTTGAATACATTTGAATACACCTTCACCTCTTGCATGCTCTCAGAAAGCCTAGAAAAGACTTGGCTCACACCAGTTGTGGCTAGAAACCTTTAGCTAAGCAGCACCCATAAGTTAACTGGAAGTTGCATTGATGTCCTCCTTGGCCAGTATTCTTAGAATAGTGAGAATGAGTCTCTAGCAGCTCTTGTAATATACCACTGTCATTGGATAGCATAAAAAATGGGTAAAAAACATTTATGTTGACCATATACAAATTTCAATCCTTTTCAGATGCTCTCACCTGGAAGATTCCTGAAATCTTTTGCTGGCTTTACAGAGAGGGAAACCTCTCTTTAGAGGAGATGGCTCAGACATTTAATTGTGGGATTGGTGCTGTCTTGATTGTGCAGAAGGACCTGGCTCAGCACATTCTCAAGGGCATACAGAGACATGAAGAAGCTTGGCTGATTGGGAAAGTTGTTGCCCCTTATCATACAGGTTAGCAGGTGTCCTAATGGGAAGACACAAAAAAAGTATATGATTTGATTCAGTGTATAACAGATTAATCTGTCTCACTTCAGAGAGGTTTCCACTTAATTATTATTTAATTTTTAAGTGAATACAGGATAAGTTGTTGTAGAGTGTGATTCTGTTAAGTGCTGAATAGCTCCAGGGAGGCACCTGTTGTGTGAGGTGCTGAGGAGACTCTCTGTTGCAGGGTGTGTGTAGTTCACATCTTTTTCCTGTCATTTTGCTAGGCTGACACCTTCACATCTAAATTTCATTATTAGATACAATCAGAAGGAAATGTCATGTTTTCAGAGTGACAGTACATGCATAATATCTTACTTAGGAACCTGCTTCAGCCTTGATAAATCCTTCTGATGACTGTAGGGCCCCAAACAGGATGTTATTTTACCACAATTGTGATAATCAACCAGGTATAAAAGATGGGGATCATCCTTGGGCAGGCCATACCTAGGCCTTTGTAAACAGTTCTGTGAGCAACACTAAAGAGATTAGGACAACCTGTGTGACTTTGTTCAAGTAGTACATGACTTTGTAGTTCAGTTGCTGCTAGTGTACTTTCATTGCTTATAGGTTTTCTCTTAATTGAAATGTATTAGTAATAAACTATACAAGGTAAATTTAGATGGAGAAGTAAAATCTAAGGTGTTTTAACATTTTCTTCCTATATTTGGAGGAGGTTCTCACATCAAAGTTGAGAACCTTCTAGAAGCTCTGCAGCTGAGCAGCTCCCAGCATCTGCTGAATAATGCTGTTGTGGAGAGCCAACACCAGCCCAGAAAGAACAAAGTTAAAGTAGCTGTTCTCATCTCTGGAACAGGTGAGCTTTCATTTATCATCACACAGAGAAATGTCCTTACAAAGGAGAGGCTGAATTCAGCCCTGGTACAAGGGCATCCACCTTGCCTTATTTTCAGTAGAGTCTAGGGATCCTTTTAAAATAAAGGTTGCATTTTGACAGAAGTCAAGAAGTTGCACTGTACTGCTTCACAAATGAGCTTTATAAGTGAACAAATTCCACAGTCATCTTCTGTGTGTGCAGTTGTTGTAAACAAGCTTTTTGTTGGATAAATGAGACTGAGAGCCAGTTCTCAGTGACATAGGTGCTCACTTATTTCCTGAATGTTTGCATTTTCTTCATTTGAGGCACAAACCTTGCTGCACTCATCAGTTATGCAAAAGAGCCAGGCAGTTGTGCTCAAGTTGTCCTTGTCATCTCCAACAAGTCTGGTGTGGAAGAGCTACGAAATGCAGCCCGTGCTGGAATTCCCACCAGGGTAAAGACAGCATTTTCTTTCCTTTTTGTCACCAGCTCACACCTACTGAATCCATAGGTCTTTATGAAGTGCTTGGTAAGCTTTCATGCTTCTTTCCTGTAAAACTTTCACTGTGGGTGAGTGTGGTACAAAGCTGTTGAAGTTACCAGCAGAGGCAGAGCTGAAAGCTGTGTGGACAGTGCTCAGTGGAGGCTGTGGGTCTTTCCTGTCACTTTAGTGAGTCACACAGTCTAGAGTTAGGGACTTAAAACTGCTAGTACTTTGGTGATTTGGGTCTAAGACTGTAGCCCATGAAGCTTTAACTGAAATCAGTAAGACTTCAGGCTCTGCAAAACACATAAGCTCCTTGGTTGATACCTTCTGAGAAGGGGCCTTTATCTCATGCTGTGCTCAGTCACTTTCTGCAGCACCACACAGGTCTGTTCTCTTGCCTGTGGACAGTAGAGTAGCACTGTGGTACAGAGACTTTCTCTGTTTTGTGTCATAAAAAACATATAGAAACTATATAGATGTTGTTCTATTTGTCAAAGAACAAGGCTTTTGAAAACATTCAACTTGGCATTTCAAGTAGAGCCTGCCAGGAGCCTTGGCTTCTAACATTTAATGATTTGGAGCAGTTCTGTTTGTACAGTTATGCACAGATGGAAATAAATACTGTTAGAGGCTCTCCATGCATTAAAAAGTTTTCAGCAAGCCTCTTCATGTTAGGTTTTTTTCTGGCAATATAAAGACACATCATCTCTGGAAAAAAAAGTGTCAGAATTAATTCACATTTTCATAGGCAAGAGCATGACAGCTTTGTTAGCTTTCTTGAATGTCCTCGTGAACAGAGTCAGGAGTCAACACTTACCCTGGAAGCTGGGGCTGAGAGGTGGAGTAGAAATAAACCAAGATGTGATTTTTCCCCTCACACAGAATGTCTGGCCAGTTTGTTGTATTTTATGGTAAGTTCTTGATTATCAATATGCAACTACAGAGCAGCTGGTGGTGGTGATGTTGATGAGTCTTTACTATGCTGAGACTTTAGTCCTTGTCTAGACATTATGAAGTAAGAGGTCAGAATCTTCTAATATGTTCCCTCTTATTTCCCTCTATACAGTTGGCTTCTCTTTGTGCTGATTTTCTACATGTCCTGTGTAAAACAGTCAGTGCCAGCTAGCAAATACTTGTGGTATTCTCAGGAATGTTTCTGTGAACAGGAAAAATCCCAATTTAAAAATCAATTTTCATGTTTCAGGTGATTGATCATAAGCTTTATGGGAGTCGCTCTGAATTTGACAGCACAATTGACCAGGTTCTTGAGGAATTTTCTGTTGAACTAATATGTCTTTCAGGATTTATGAGAATTTTGTCTGGTCCTTTTCTGAGAAAATGGAAAGGTAAGAGATTATAACTGTGAAAGAAGAATTAAAATACCGTCTCATCAGAATTATACAGTCATAGTTCTTAGTCTTTTGGTTAAATCTCTCAAAACCTTGCTGACACTAAGCTTCTTGTGTAAATAAGTGGGGCTGCCCTACTCTGCATTTGTTCCAGCCAGTGGGACTGTGCTGGGGTCCTGACTGTGCACTGGCAGAGAAACACCTTGTGCTGGCATCATGAGTAATGGATGGGCAAATTGGGGTTACTGGGTTGCCTTCCTGGGAAGGACAAATGTCTGCAGAGCAGGCAGGACTTTGGGTCTGTCTGCAGCCAGACAGGTAGTGTAACCCTGCCATTTGTCAAGGAGCTGTGCTGGGGAGCTGTGCTGAACTCACTCCCTGCAATTGTCAGTCAGAAAAGCATGGGAGAGATACTGATTTCTTATCTCCTTGCTGGACTGCACAGAGAAGGAGACTCCACAACCTCCTGGGCAGCCTGTTCCAGGGTTTCTTCACCCTCATAGTAGTCTTTGCCTTATGTTCAGGTGGAACTGTGTTCCATTTTTTGCATGTTGGCTGTTGCCAATGGTAAAGCACTTGCTATGAGGACTGCACTTGGGCAGGCTCCTTTGGGAGTGATGTTTTCTATGGAAAACACTTCCACATGTGCAGTGCCTGTTACCACTCCATCTGTCCATCCACAGGCACAAAAGCAAATGAGGTCCTTGGCCTTAACTGAGACCTGCACACTGTCCCCTCTGGTCCTGGAAGAGCATATTTCCTTAGATCAGAGCAGTGCTTCCACACATTTCTTTGAAGATCATAAATCCATGTATAAGTTTTGCTTTCTAACCTGACTCTGAATGTGCCCTGTTGTATTCTGACTGCAGCTGACACCATTTCAACTCCCAAGCTGTGCTCAATGATGTTGTGTTGAACTGATGATCACTTCTCACTTTATTTATAAAGGAAATTCAGTTCAATTTCTTTTTTTTCCCCCTCACACTGATGCCCAGGGAAAATTTTGAATGCTTCTCCATCACTTTTTCCACCAATCAAGGATGGAAATGCCCATCAGCAAGCTCTGCAAAGTGGATTCAAAGTCACAGGTTGCACTGTGCATTTTGTTCTGGTATGTGCCCTCTTGCCTTACATTGACTAAGTCATGACAAGGAATATGCTTTTTTCTTTCTGAAGTCATAAATAGGAAGAGAAATGTGTGGAAATCTTGGGATTTTTACCAGTAAAAAGGAAGGTGGGGGGGTCATATTGTATTTGTGCTTTCTTGAGGTCCTGTCTTTTGCCTTCATACTAGGATGGTTTTCTTTTTCCAGTTTCTCCTACTCTCAGCACACTGCCCTCTGAACCAGCTATGCCATGTTCCTGCTGTAGCCCCTTAAGTAATGTAGGTACCCCAGTGGAGGTGACAAGCCTCTGTAGATGTACTTTAAGATGCCTGCACACAACTACGTAGGTGCTCACCTAGGTCTCTCATCAGACTTTCTCTGCCCCACCCACGTAACCCGTAACCCTCCTGAGACTGTTCACTAGCCTCTTCTAAAAGATTCCCAATATCACATTTTTTAGGAGGAATCTAGCCCCAAAGCAGTGATCCACCAGGAGCCAGTGTCTGTGAAGGCAGATGACACAGAGGAGACACTGTCAGAAAGGGTTAAGGAAGCAGAGTGTCGGGCTTTTCCCATCGCCTTACACCTGGTGGCCAGTGGAGCAGTTCACTTAGGAGCTGATGGCAAAACCTCCTGCAAACAAGAGAGCCAAAGTCTGTGTCTCCAAGAAGAGAAGAGGGACTGCACATCCTCTCTCATGGCTCTAGAGCCTCAGGAAAACAACGTGGTGTAGCCAGCTCAATGAGCTGCTTGCTCTCTCCTCATCTTTCCCTCCTCCCTCCTCCTCCTCCCTGCCTTTGATGTGCTTCTCCTTGGCTGCAGGTGTATCAGTGTCACAGGTTTCCATTCTGAGATGTGACCTTTAACCTGAGCTTGCAGCTTTAGTTACACTTCTCTTGCAAAACTGTCAGTGGAAGCCAAGCTGTACTTTCAGGTTCTGATTTCTTTGTTGTTTTTATTCATCTGTAAAGGAAATAACCATGCTATGAAGCAAAGAAAGGGATTTACTGTTTCAGTAGTTAGGGTGAAAAAAATCAGTTCCCACCTGTAAGCTCTGCTATTTACACACAGAAATCTGTATTTGTCCCTTACACTCCAGCAATCAGAGCAAGGAACAGTTTTTCATCTGGGAGAAAGGAAGAACTGTAACAAGGCAAGATTAACAAATGCTTGGTATATATGGATATTTTTTATGATGAACATATGGCTTAGTTGCTTTCAGTCTGTTGTAACTGTGTAGTAAATTCCTGCTTTATATTATTTGAATTGCATAGCATGCCTGACTGAATAAACTCAAATAAAATGTTAAAGGAGAACAGGGTGCTAGTTATTTGCTCTGATGATGTTGTCTCCTGATGATCAGTATAAGGTATTGAGCTACTCTTTCTCTTAATTCTGTTCCTGGCCTCCCTCTAAGATTGGCTGTGGTGATGTCTTAATTTTATTCTTTCTACAGGGTAGCAACTGAAGCAAAGTCATCCAAGATCCACTTCACAATGAAATTTCTTTTTATGCATTTGTAGAAATAGGGATAGTTGCTTAAATCCCAAAATGCCTGAGTTTTGCTCAGGCTGCCTGTGACAGAACAGGGTATGAGATTTGGGGTGCCCAGATCTTCTGCTGTTGGCCTTTCTGGTAGAGATCAAAATGCTTTTATCAACAATACTGTATTTATTAACTGTACAGGTAATTATTTCACCCCTACTAGTCTTCCTCTCATGTGTGAGTTAATTTAAGTCCAATTTCTTCTTTTGACTCGTGAAATGCTTCCTCTGTCATGGCTGAGGCACCGACCTGGGGTGGGCTGAACCCCTGCCAGAGCTGGACACTCCTCACATCTTTGGCATTCCCGGTGAGCCAGGCTGGGGCTGGAGCCTTGGAGGGCAGCTTGCCATGGGGGGAGGCCCTTCTGTGGGAGAGCAGCTTGGGAAAGAAAAACTCTGGGACAAAGCCTGAGCTTGAATTCTTTGCCCTTTACAAGCAAATTAAATTTGACCGTGTCATTTTCCTCTGTATTGGCTTGAGCTTCAACCTCAGCAACAAATGATGACAGGAGGATTTTGTCAGCAAGTTTCTTCATCACAGACCCTCTGGACGCTGTAAGGTCACCACGCTCTGTGAATCATGACTAAATTATGTGGGATCACCCATGTCTGTAACCTCACACTGTGATTTACACTTGCTGTATGGTAGATGAAGTTAAATTCACTCCTCCTTTAGCTTACAACCCTGGGAAAGGAATGGCAAAGCTAGATTTTGATATTTGATTTTTAAACTTTATTAGACTTTATTTTGAATCCAATTTGGGATTATGTCAACACACAAGTACCATAAGGACATCAGTGCACAGAATACAAATCAGCTTTCTCTGTATTAAAAAGGGAGCTCTAAACCATAATCAGCTTCAGTCAGATGCTTCTGGTTTGTATGGAGGAAGTCTGATTATTTTAGTAAATACATGAAAATGTTTTCACAACTGTATCAAAACATTCAAAGAAAACCAGGTGCTTTTTCACAAGAGCTGAGCTGTGTGAAAGCCCTTATTGTTTTCAGAATGGTAACACTGACTGTACTTCCATCTGTATTATTCCAGGTGAAAACATTATTCTAAGAAAAAAGGCACTTAACTTCAGCAGAATTTCTGAAGAATGTCTTGCAAGCCAAGAACAGATTTTGTATCTAGTCCTAATTCCCTTTCTGCTCATTCAAAAAAATAAAACCCAACTCTTTTGGCTCTGAACAAATTTCTGAGGGGAATTCATATGTGGCTTCATGTGGGGATGCTCGAAGGCAAATTATCAGCAGACTTGTTATTCTATTTAACATCTGCCTGATAGCAGGTCCAGTATTTGAAATTACAGGTTATGTCCATAATCTCTGTCAGATGTGATTTACCAACATTAAAACAGAAACTATGTGGAAAAAAATCCATTTCATTACCTGCAGGAATAGTTAGTGTTTTGAGAGGCAAGTTTTTCCTTGGTTTGGCTAGGGATTTTTATGGGTAAAGTTTTTTTGCCTTTAGCTGTCTCTTTCATTGTACTAGTTGCATCCCTTTTCCTCAAAAACACTTCACAGCACTTGACAAGAGAATCCCTTTTACAGCCTGTAGGTCTGTCAGTAACACTGATGTTCCTAAACCAATCTCAGAGATGCTCAGTTCTCTCTGTAACCACCAGAATGGTTTGTTTGTTTGTTAACAGAGTGACTAAGAATTGAAATGTTAGCCAAGGAAGTGATTCTAATGAAGACACATGTAACAGAGCCATTGCTGAAGCTACTGAGAACAACTCCCTTCTTTAATATTCCACATTTGTGGCTTTCTTCAGATTTTACTTGGAATCTTTAACCATTTGAGCGAGGACATGACCTGGTAAACTCTGTGTTGAAACACTTGGTGAGGAGAATGCAGTGTGCATGTTATTAGGCTGTGACCTCTGTTTTGATCAATTAAGGCACCTCAGCTGTCCTGTCTGAGGACATTCATGGCAATGCTGCTCCTATTTCCAGTAGATCTTGCCAGCTTCCCCCACCTGGACGGCGCCGCTGGCGACGAGCTGCAGAGCAGCTGGGAAGGCTCTGTGCTCAGCCTCCTTCACCCTTTCAGACAAGCTCTCCACTGTGTCACCAATCTTCACTGGAACTGCCTCCTGGAAAATGATTGCTCCAGCATCAACTTCCTCCTGTAAAAGCAGTAGCCAGAAAGTCTGTGTGGTTGAATGAGGAGAAGGGAGCCCAGCTGTACACCAATGAATGTAATCCGGCTGCCTCGAGGGTCTGTTTGTCATTAAGTTATGACAGGGAATGTGAATTTGGGCTAATGTGAGTGCAGAAAAAATGCTGGCACTCCCACAGGCCTGTGAGGAACTAATGGAAGTGCAGGGATCAAAGAAAAAGAGGAGGCAGGCAGAACACCAGCAAGTCACATTTCTGCTATAGAAAACAAGGCCATGTTAACTGGGAACAGGGTAGGCCAAACTGGACAAAATGATGCCATTGCAGCTCAGAAGAGTCAACTGAAAGCCTTGTTAGAAAGCTGGAGTAGAAGACCCTGCAGATCTTTCTTTTGCATTTTAATGAGGCAGATCCTTGCTTTTTAGTTATTGTTTCTCACTACACTGCTGCACAGAGAAGAAACCACAAGTCATATCATGGAGAAAGGAATGGAATATTCTCTTCTATATGGAAAAAAAATAGGTTTTGTCTCCTAAGACAAAGCAAATATCATGGCAACAGTTTTCAGAGCAGTGGAAAAGGGCAGGATAATATGAAGAAAGGAGGGGAGACTAGTTACTTGCAAACCTGAGAACAGAACAAGAAGGAAACACTGCTCTCTGAACTGATCTAAATGTGCATCCTCCAAGTTGAGAGATCACTGGCTTTTGTTTTCTTCATTTTTGACTAACAGAAATTGTGAAGTCTTCCTCTGTTCCCACAAACACTAGATTACTTCTTAGCAAATCTAAACTTCTTGTGCAATTTCCAGTGTAATGCTTTTTTTGTTTTGTTTTTCATTTTTCTTTCTCTTGAAAGCAACAAATAAGGAAGTTTGTAAGATATCTAAGTTAGTGCTGTGCAGTAATAAAGATTTTTGGTTAGCTGAGGGTTTTTATGAACTAGTACTCCACTCCAACTGGTGGAAGGCAGCAGTGGGATGCTTAGGAAGTTAACTTAAGTAAAGCTCAAATTCCTTTAGACTATTCATTTCCAGTTCCTTCTCCAGGGATAGCAAACTAAAGCACTGTAAT
Organism: Ceyx melanurus; assembly: GCA_024611195.1. Lineage (NCBI taxonomy): Eukaryota > Metazoa > Chordata > Aves > Coraciiformes > Alcedinidae > Ceyx > Ceyx melanurus. Next base: position 29,499 of record JANHGL010024972.1, on the reverse strand, counting down.
TTCAGTAATGAATGAACAAAAGACAAAAGGTAATCAAAAGTGGTGACCTAAGGATGTTCCAAGCAAGATCTGAGGTGACAATCTTAAGACTAATGAATTCCAGCATTAAAGGGAGGGACAAAGAAGTACTTACAGCTACAAAGTGTACAGTACAGCCTGTGACTCGGACTCCAGCTTGTAACACCAATTTGTGGGCATTTGCTCCCTTAAAAGAAGGCAGTAGAGATGGGTGGATGTTCAGTATTTTTCCTGGAAAATTATAAACAAAGTCATTTTCTCTGGGTTGCTGGAGTGTTACAATTACCATCAACAACAGAGGAAAAAAAAATGATTGATCTGTTCCTGTGTGGCCTGCCTTGGGTGATCCTGCTCTGGCAGAGGGGGTTGGACTCAATCTCTAGAGGTCCCTTCCAACTGCTACCATTCTAGGATTCTGTGATTCTATGAAATCCTGATCTGTGCAGGACAATCATCAGGACTGACAGTGCTCTGTCCCTCAATCAGAAGGAACTAAACTAATCCTTTATTTGCATAAGATTTCTGCACTAGAGAAAGATTTTTTCCATCCCCTACACACATACTCTACTCAAAACACATCTCGGGTAGTGAGGGATTCCTCTCTCATAACTACAGCTGTCTACAGCACAGACATTTACACACTTTTCTTCTGGACTCTGTAACAAATGGAGAGAAACAAAATTCATCTGACTTACTTTAGCTGTCAGCTTTAGCATAAAATAAGTTGCCCTCCTAGGAAGGCCTGTCTTGCTCCACTGATTTTAAAGACAGGTTTGAAAAGCAGTTCAGGTGTAAAGGTTCTGTGTCAGACACACCCAGGGTTACACAAAAGTCACCATGTGAACAACAAAGAGAACAGCCACTGAAGTAGGCAGAGGTGTTACCAGCCTCTAACAGAGATCTGGAAAAATTGTAAAAGATGGCCAGAATGGAGACACTGTGAACACTTTGGACAAAAAAAGAGCTGGATCTGCCTGTGGAACATGCCATCCTTGGATTCAGACAGCTCCTGGGATGTCTGACCAGAAGACTGGCAAGGTTCTGTTAACAGGAACTGTGCACTGCTGCCCAGTTTCCCAGTTTCATACAAAGCCTAAGCACCTGACCTTCTGGTCAGTATCCAGTGGCTGGATACTCACCTCTCCCCAGCCAACATCTTCTGTTTAAGCAACAATTTGTCCTACACCTATTGTTTGAAGAGATTTAAAGTCTGTATGGCCTTATTTTATAATATTTTCTAGTCAGTCAAAAACTACAAGATATGCATTTGCCTTTGGTTTCCTTAATTGGATCATAGAATCACAGAATCATTAAAGCTCTGTGGCAATGATATCTGAAAAGGAAAAATACTGCCTTTCTTTTCCTTATTAGATGGGAATAATCTAGTTTCCTGCAAACCCAGAATGAATCTGGTCTCTTTTCTAATTTTTTCCCATTTAGTTTTTCCTGAAGATAAGCTATAAAGTTACTTTTTCAAAATGTATCCTCTACTATGCTGTGCTTACCTTCCCATTTTTTGACAAAAGGGCCTGACAGTATTCGCATAAATCCAGCCAGACAGATCAGTTCAACTGAGAATTCTCCAAGGACTTTGTCAACTGCACTGTCAAATTCATCACGACTTTGGTACAATTTATGGTCAATAACCTGTGATAACCCAAAAGACACAGAGACATGCTGTTAATTTAATCTAAAAGTCCTAAGAGCACAATTAAATGGCACCCTGGAGTAATAAACAAAAAGTGTATCTACACATGCAGATCAAGTTGAGTGCACATTCACAGCCAGAACAGCTCATAAAGCCATGCAGCTAGTAGACAAAAATACAGTCTTTATTCATATTTATACAGAGAAACCATAAAAAGCATCAAAAAAACAGAAAAAGCAAGAGTAGGCCCAAAGCTGTAGGCCCGGAACTGCGACACAACTTCACGGCCTACAAATCTAAGTCATTAAGGCAACTAAAGTCTCACACTGACTTCACTCATTGAAGGCCCCTGAACCTTGCTGAAATATTATAACACAAAAAACATGAAAGAAAGGCTAATTACAAACTCATAAAACAGCCTGTGAGACTGCACAAAGTCAATATACTCAAGGGATGTACTTTCCATGTAGGATACATGCCCTAGTTTAAGTAGAAAGAAGGCAGTGCTATAGAACTTAAAACATCCACAGTCTTTTCAACAAAAGTACCTGTCAGATTTACCATGGTAGTTTGACCTCTCTATTACATTCACATTAACTATCATGTCTGTTTAGCATGTAATTTAAAAATAAAATTAAGATAAAATAGCTTGTTAGTTTAGTGTAAATGCACTACAGTTGAATAAATGGCAAAATTTAAACTGTAACTGTGGAAGTTTTGTGCTGGTTTAATATAATGTTTGTTCCCAAAACCATCAGGATTGCTGGCAGCATCTTGGAGAAGGTGAAAATGAAGTATTTTCACTACCATATTAGGTAGTTTGCCCAAGGGCACAAGTTCATGACAGAGCTAGTAAGAAAAGCTAAGGCTTCCCATCAGACCATCTCTTACCTCTAGTGAAATTCTTTATCTCTCAGTACTTCCTGCTATAGGCAGAGCTAAGGATGGCTACTTTTAAGGAGATGATAAATACCTACCCTTGTAGGAATACCAGCTTTTTCAGCTTTCCTTAAGCCCTCCACACCAGCTTTGTTAGAAACAACAAGAACTATTTGTGCAAAACTGGTGGTCTTCTTTGTGCTGTTTATGAGGGCTTCTAGGTTTGTGCCTAGGAGTGAAAAAATAATTAGTGACTATCAAGCTGTTCCTGGAGGATTCTTACAGTTAAGACCTAGAAGAGGTTTTAAATAAGTAGCAATGTGGGCGAGACCCAATCCAAAAGCCATTGATGTTAACATTAATCTTTTTTTTAAAATTGATCTTACTAGGAGCTGAGTTTGACAGCTGGAGGCTACAGGGCTTTTAATAGCAATTAAATTTGTAAACTGTAATGTATGGAATTGGAATGATGGTCTCTTTCTTAGCAAGTGAGAATAATGGAAACTCTAGAAGTGCCTGTACAGAAAGAAGAAATTCTGATCTACTGGTGAAATAATGCTGCTGTCCCTATAGTGCAACACAGTGGTTGCTTGAATCTGGACACATGCATGAATTTGCATATAAAATGAACACAGATGTAATTCATAGTCAGTTTGCAGCAGAGCTTAAAGTTCATTCTGTTTGTGGTTGAAATTAATTCAAGGGCAAAACCTATTCTGCCTGTTACTGAGAGCCTATTAGAAACCATTAGAGCCTCCATGGAGAACTGCAAGGATTTTAGAGATTTTAAATCCGAGCTGAAGTTCTTTTTCAGTAGTCTGCTACACACTGTAGTAAAGAATATAACTCTCACCTGTTCCAGAGATAAGGACAGCAACCTTCACTTTGTTTGTTTGGATTTTGCCTTGGATATGGCTGTGCAAAGACAGTGACCTCGTTGCTTGCAAGGCTCGATTCAGGTTATGGACTTTAACATGGTCAGAGCCTGAACATGTGAAAGAAAAAAAAACCAACAACAAAACAAACAACAAAATACATTAATAAGGGGAGAAACAGAGACAGGAGAAAAGTATCCATGAAAAGAGACTAATAACACTGCTTTACTTCTCATTCCTTATAGTTCTGGTGACATTTGACATTACAAAGCACATGTTCTATGGACTAAGACTGAAGTGAGGACTTCAGCTCTGCTTTTAAATAAATAAAGAAATAGATAGATAAACAAATAACCTTTTTGTAGGGAGACAACTTTCCCTATCAGCCAGGCTGACTCGTGCCTCTGGACATCCTTGAGAACCTGCTGAGCCAGCTCCTTCTGAACCACCAGGATGGCACCGATGCCACAATTAAATGTCCGACTCATTTCCTCCTCAGAGAGGTTCCCTTCTTTATGGAGCCAGCAAAAGATTTCAGGAATCTTCCAGGTAAGAGCATCTGAAGAGAATTGGAAATACAAATGAAGAGTAAAAATCATTACACCAATGGACAAATACTAAAACTTAGGAGTATAAAGATCCAGACAGAATGCAGAGACAAAAAATTCTACAGCAGCATTAACTTAAGTGAGTTAAGACTCATGAGTTAAGACTTCATGAGTATCATTTTTGCTAGCAATAATTTTTGAGGTTATTGCAAAGTGGTGATAGCTCACTCCAAATTGCTTTTAAAGTTGTTTTATTTTTGCAAGTATGGATAGAGTTTCGTGAAGAATCCAACCCAAAAAAGGAAAAAAGCAAATATTTCTACAGGCAAGTCTAGCTCTTACAGTACAAGACAGCTGACATGGCCTCAGGAGCACAGGCTTTCACATCAATCTGTTCTGACATGAGGATATTTCCACAGTGTACTGGTTTTAGCTGAGATAGAGTTGATTGGCTTCATTATATCTAGTAGGGGGCTATGCCCTGTATTTGTGCTGAAAACAGTGTTGATAACTCAGGGATGTTTTAGTTGTTTCTGAGCAGCCCTTACACAGAGTCAAGGCCTTTTCTGCTTCTCAGCCCACCCCACCAGCCTGGGGGGACAAAAGGAGCTGGGAGGAGCTGGTCATGGCTCAGACAGCTGACCCCAGCTGACCAAAGGGTTCTTCTGTAGCTCAGGACTGGGGAATAAGAGGGGGGACATTCAGAGTGCTGGTGTTTGTCCTCTCAAGTAACAGTTACACACCATGGATCCCCCATTCCACCGGTGGGGCAGTGAATTAGTGGCTGTCTAGAACTTAGCTGTCAGCTGGGTTAAACCACAACACATAGCTTTGCTTTTTCTCTCACCTAAAACGACACCAAAGGACTCTGGGAGAACTCTGGGGATGTTTTCCAGCAAGCCCCCTCCAGTGATGTGGGCGTAGGCTTTCACATGGCCTGAGCGAAGGACAGGCAGCAGAGTCTTGCTGTAGATTTTAGTTGGGGTTAACAAGAGATCTCCTGCAAATGAAAGAGGGTGAAAGAAGACCAATCACAACATAGAAATGTTCATCAATAATAAAATTGAAAAAAAAATCTCAAAATAGTAATTTGCTGGATACTAATGACCATTGTACTACAGAAAAAAAAAACCCACAATGTTCATTTTTTTTAGCATACAATTAGATATTTATCCCCTTCCCTTAATTCCCTTCTTGTCTATATGATTCTGTTAAAGATTTATTTTTTTTTAGTGCCTTGGAGAAGTCACAAATGCAAAAAAAAATATAAAATTCAAGTTCTAATGCAAGAAACTGCACTGCAGGTGGTACCTAATGTCTGATCACCGGAGACACCAACTGGAGAAGAGAAATCAAATGATGACTTTTCCACAATCTTCCTTACAAGGCTGTACCCATTGCTGTGAACACCAGAAGAAGCAACTCCAATAACCACATCTCCATCAGCAATTCTCTCCAGCTGGGGCAGCATCTGCCCTCTCTCCACTGCACCCACAGCAAAGCCAGCCAGATCATACTCTCCGGGGGGATACATGCCTGGCATTTCAGCAGTTTCTCCTCCTGTGGGAGAGAAATAAAAGAGAGAACCAAATGCAATGGCTCTATTCTGGTGAGGGCACCTTGCTGTGTTTGGTACATGAAATGAACATTTACTGCTCACTCCAAAGCTTTCCAAACAGGTATCTTGACACTACCTCTTCATGACAGGGCAAAACTCTCCTCAGCTATCTTCACAGCCATCTCATTATTCTCCTTCTAATCCCTCTGCTGGTCACAAGAAAACAACTTGACAACAATTAAGTTGCCTTTATATTATGAACTCTGCCCACCATGCTGACCTAGAGTACTGTCTCCTTCCATCAAGTGTCCCTGAAGAGGCTCCAAATGTACTTGAGCAATGGTGGAAGCTGCTCTATGCTTAGTACTTGACACTGCTCAGTACTAGATTCTGTGGAAGTTTTTCCATGTTTCTACATGACATGGCTATAACCAAATTTAAAACTAGAGTTCATTTGCTTAGACATATCTGCATTTAAATCTGTATTTAATAGCATTTGTGAAAACCAAGCCCTTCAGTACCTCACTATCAAGAATACATATGCAATTTATTAATGTATAAGTCTGAAAAGCAAACTGTTTAAATGTGTCTTAATGTCTTGGAACACACTCATCTTGGTGAAATAATCTTCAGCAAGTCTAATTTTGCTACTAGTTTTGCAAATAAAGAAACCTGTTTTCTTTCAGGTTTCTGTCTAGCAGTTAACTTCTGTGTCTTCCAAAGCTTTTTTTGCACTCATAAGGACATTCTTGGGCTTTCTAGCTTTGTGAAGCTTGTGGAAACACAATAGCTGTGAAATCTCTAGGTTTCCTGTCAGATTTGATTAAAATCAGCCAAAACATTCAAAGGATAATATGTACACACACAGGGACATGTGCATGCACAATAACACATATAAATCTTGTTCCTAGAGAAAACTGTGTCAATTTATTTTAGGATAAAGGATAAACAAAGTAGTTTTAAAGATAAAAAAATAAACACAGTTATCTGACATAGCTTCAAAGTTACTTGAAAAATGCAAAAGAAATAAAATGCATGTATTGTTAGTTTTCTAGGTAGCTGTTACAGTTAACAAATGTAAATTAAAAGCTACAAATAATAAAATTCATAAGCATCTTACGGAGTTAATGGCAACATTTGCAGAGTATTGTCTCCTTCCAGTGGGTAGAGATTATGTTACATGAAAGCAGAGACATGTGATGCTTTGTTTTTTCTATAGCACTAGAGGCTGTGGTCTAGTTGTTAGATATTAGGATGAAGGTTGGACTTGATCCTAGAGGTCCTTTCCAACCCTAATGATTCTATAATCCTATAGTTCTCTAAGATTCTTCATTAGGTTAAGAAAACAAACACATTCCAGTGAAACACAAAGATGCCACATCAGATTTTTCACAGCTTTCAAAGAAGAATGATCATACCCAGAAGAGCACATCCTGCTTTTCTGCAAGCTTCAGCTATCCCTGCAATGACACCCTGAGCCACTTCCACGTCAAGTTTGCCACATGCAAAATAGTCAAGGAAGAAGAGAGGCTCTGCTCCTTGAGCCAAGATGTCATTGACACACATGGCAACCAGGTCCTGCCCTATGGTGTCATGTTTCTTACACACTTGTGCAATCTGCAAAACACAAGGGAGAGAACCTGTTAGTTAGCTCTGAGCAACTGAAACCCAAGTGGAGAGTCTGCCACGGGAGGGGACTGAAGTCCTGCTGTTCCTCTGAGTGTGTTTTGAGGAGCAGCTTTATTATCATCTCTATGAGCACATCCCAACGTTTTATTTGAGCAATTGTTGCTTCCTTAATTAATTAGCACATACTTTAGGGAAAGGGATTGAACTGGAAAGGGTTTCATTGCAGTTTGAATAAACACAATAGCAACCATGTAATTAAATTATTTTCCCCATCGGTAATCATTTTAAGGGTGGAGATTCTACCTTAATGGAGTCCCTGACTGCATACATAAAAAATGAGTTATTTTAAGCATCATTTCAAGTGTGGCTATTTACATGCCAGAAACTAAACATATATTTAATTCTTTTGCCTGAAGGAGGGCAATTTCATTTTTCATTCCCTTTTTTAGAATGGCAAATAGGCACTTTTAAGACAAATGATATTCTCTTTTAAAACATTTTCCCTTCTGTGCTATTTTCCTTCCTTTTCATGGATTTTCTTATTACCTTGAGTTTTGTGCCAACACCATCAGTTCCAGACACCAATATAGGATCTTTGTAACCAGCTGCTTTCAAATCAAAGAGGCCAGCAAATCCTCCAAGTTCTGCATTGCAGCCTGCCAGAAAACAGGAAAAAAATAGTGATTTTTTACTTCCATGGGTTTCTCCAGGATCTCCAACACAAATTATCTCTAATGTTTGTCAGTATGATTTTGCTCTGCCACCAGAAAAATTCTCTCTGACATTGAGAGCCTCTTCACAGAGGCCTTGGGAACTCCTAATCTAATTCTGGTAGCTTTGTCTTTTTTTTCTTCCATACTACCTAAGGCTAAAATTCCCAAACTTTGTGATTGAGCAATAATTACTGTGACTGATATATTTTACTTTTGCACTTGCAACAAGTATTTTTTTCTGAAAAACAGAACAGGAATTGTGGTAATAGATTGAAGTTTGCTACTTAACTGCTTCCCAGGTAAAGATGACAACTAGGCATTTTCCAACTGAGATTTCCTATCTCTTTGCTAATACTGCTACTTATAGTGCATTAAGACTCCTTGTTCTAAGACTGACTGCAATAGGTAAGTATGGTAATCTGAAAACTAAAATTAGTTAAATCCTAAGAGTTACACAAGCACGGGTAGAAAATGCTAAAAAATGACTAGTTGTATTTGTGTATTTATTCTCTCTGTATATAGCTGATATTATTTGAAGGGTTTCGGTTAATTTGAAGTAAAATGGGTTATTTGACAAATGAAATATATTTTAAATCTATCAAAAGAATTATAAGGATTTTCTAGAGCAAGATATGCCTGAGATCACAACCATAAGAAAAAAACCCCCACAAAATCAAACCAAAAAGATTGATTCTGTTTTAACCAAGCAGCAGTATTGTCTTCTTTATCTATCTCAAGTAATAGATAGTATCTCTGAGGAATGCTCCATCTTGTACTTTTCTAAAGATTCATCTACCAAAACTGTATAGTTCACTGTGCAAAAAATAATAACCCATATGAGCAAAACCTGCAGTAAATAGTAGGATTTTTGCTTGTGTCAGATACAGTTGAAGACTCATTTTAAAAAGAAAACCTGTAAATTTAAGGAAGTACATTTTGAAGAAATCACAGGTATTTGCTTACCACAGATATTTCTTGTGTAATCTATCACACATAAATATGAGCTTTTGGATCAAGATCAAGATCAAATGATAAACCTTGTTGCCATGAACTGACTGAAACAGAAATAGAAGGTACAAGTCTTACCTGACCTTGATGTGGCTGCAGCTAAGGGTTTAATTTTCTGAACCAAAGTATTCCCTGCTGCAATGTCTACCCCACTGTTTTTGTAAGTCAAGCCTCTGAAAGAATATTAACAAAATAACATGATGGTGATTGATTACTAAATGCACAAAGCTGCATTTAAAAAGACTATGTTCTTCTTAGTGAGATTAACCACTAAGAAACCTATTCTGCTGTCAATTTCCACTATTTTCCTGCTTGCACAGTAACTCTGCATGTATAAAATGACTTCTAAGCATTCTAGGAGCCATTTCAGGCAGGTTCAATGGCTCAAAGGTTAATCTTTTTGCTGTTTGGAACCTGAGCTCAGACATAAACCTAAAGATAGTTTTATAATGAAGAAACTAAACTCCATGGATTTGCACCAGACTGTGCCATAAGTAGTATTCAAATAGTCACAGACATCTTGAAGCATCAGGTATCACACACCAGCCAAATACCAAGATAAAAAAGCAATAAAACCAAACCATATTTACAGGACTTTTCATTTGGAAATTAATTACTTTAATTACCAGTTATACCAAACATATCTCACTCCAATTAAGCAATTGTTATTTCCTCAGTGGCAAGAACCAGGTTACCTGGTGCAACCCTATTTTAGGTTCAAACCTATTTTGGCTCTCTTACTGATGTGGTTCAGTATTAAGTCTAAGTGAAACACACTGGTGATTTACAAGAATCAAATATATAAAAAAATATATAATATTTAAATATATAAAGGAGCCTCCTGGGAACTATTTATAAGTTAGGGATCTTCCCAGCACTCCAGTCAAGAAACCTGCTGCCTATGGCCCATGAACTCAGTGTTTTGAGAACTGCTCATTAAATCACCTTCTTCTCTTGCCTCATACACTGACCTGATATTTTTAATGCAATACAAAAACCATGCACAGTACTGGAGAGAGAAAGAAGACCATATACAAACACCCTTGTCCATTTAGTAAGTTTATTGATCATAATTACACAATATACTAATCAGCATACACTCTCAGCAAAAGTAAAACTCTTACTAATATGCTTTGTAGAATACAAAATTACTTATCAAAAGTTCAGTTTTGAGCTAATTGGAGCATATGCCAGTGTATATGCTTGATATTAGGTAAAAATGAGTCTGAAAACCTATGAGAAGTTCTTGGTAACATTAGAGAGACAGCAGGACACACCACTTAAAAAAACCCCTTACATTCATATTATCTCAGGACTATTAAACCAAATACTGGGAAAATAAAAAGAATATTAACAAAAAGGAATGACAAAACCTACCCAAGTTGTTAGGCAGCTATTCCATGAAAATGCCTATCTCAGAAAGGTAGGTGTAGATCATTTTAACCATTTCTAAGAACTCTTCAAATGAACTAATAAAATAGCTCAAACTTTCTTCACATATATATTTAATGGTATCAATATTAGACTTATGGACAACACAAATCTAGAGCAAAAGCCATGGTTGAAAGCCCAAGAACCAGAAGTTCACTTTCCTTCAACCAGACAGCAACAGCACATTTTTCCTTGCCTGTTTTTTAGCTGGTCATACTTATATTGCTTACAATGAAGGCAGTTCAAACTTTACCTCTAGAGTTATATCAGTTTATTAATGTAACAGTGATGTCTTTAAGTTCCCTTTACACCAATTATTTCCAAGTATTTCAAATATTTACCTGGATTGCTTCAGGAAATCTATAGCCCGATAACCAATGTCCTTTCTATAAATGGCACCCTTGAAGTGAATGGCTGCTACACCCTTGTTGGCTTCTTGCAGTGCTGTCATCAGATCCTCCTCAATGGCAGTTACTGTAAGGACTCTTCCTCCACTAGTCACCACTTTGCCATCCTTCAGGGCTGTGCCTGCATGGAACACCTCCAATCCTAGTTGCTTAGCCTTAGAAAGTCCTGTGATTGTTAAGAAAATAATCACAGAAAAAAAAACAACCCAAACAGTTGATTAGAAAATTCTCTATTAAATTACAAATCAATAGATATTCAGCACTTACTGACCATGTCTAGAAATCACAATCTAGATTTCTAGAAATGAGTGTGATCATGCTGGAAAATAGGAATAAATGTGTAAAATCTATTTATTGAGAGACAATCTGCTGCTTGCATGCTCAGAGACACAGAAAGAGGCATTTGGCTGCAAGATCTGCATGCTGTATCTAATCCCAGCTGCACTGTATACTTCACTGACTCAGAGACCACAAAACAGATCAGCATCAGTGTTATGCAAGAATCAGTGAGCAGCCCAGGATGACTTTTAACACATATTAACACTATAAACACTACTTTTAATGCTTATTAAAGAAATGCTACAGAACTTAAGCATGCAGTGCAGAGGCCTGGATATGTGATGGGGGGAAAATTCATTTATCTCTTGCTGAGCACAAGACCTAGGATGCCTGTGAATGTGAGTTACACTGATTCACCTTCATCTGGCAGGAGAGGGAATGAAGAGAGAGCAGAAGAGGAATCAGACTTCTGCAGTTTCTCCTGCTACACTTACCTGTTATTTCCAGACCCTTGGGGTATGTTCCTGGATACCCTTCACTGGCCATGACCACTGTCACAGCTGCACTGTCTTCAAACCAAACTGGCATGGAACTGGACAACTTTTTATTGATAACTGCTTGCATTACTTCATACAAATCACTTTTCAACAGTGGAAGAATCACCTACAAAAGCACAGATTAGCAAATTAAAGAAAAAGATGTACAATGATATGTTTTCTCCACCAAGCTTTTAAAAATACTAATGCAAAAATTATCATGTAAAAATAATACTAAATAAGTATGTTCATATGCTGTATTTTCATACATACTGTGTATAATCTATGTACCTTTAAAAATACTATTCCTTGAAGAGAATTTCTATGAGTAAAATAACTGCTACATATTGAGGGGAAAGGGTAGAGGCCAAAGAAACCTATTTGTTCTGAAGAACAGAAATAAAGTTGTTGGTTTTGTTGTTTTTTTTTTCCACTTGTCAATAAGGATTGGGGAAGAGAAGTGTTTGCAACTTTAATAAAGAAAAAAAAAATCTTTATTCCAGAAAAGACAGAAAAGTGCTGAGTTTCACTCAAGCTTATTCTTCTAAAGCCCACATTTGAGTGCAATTAGCTAATTATTCATCCAAAAGTTAGAGTAATGTTAGATAGTATCAGACTTTTGTCCTCCCATAATGCCAAACAGTATCTACCTACAAAATAACTCACCTGACACTCTGGGTCACCAAATCTGCAGTTAAATTCCAGAACTTTAGGTCCATCTTTGGTAAGCATTAATCCAGCATAAAGCACACCTGGAATAAAAGAATATATTAAAAGATACCTAAGCCACTGCATAGGTCATTTGTTTTGGATCTATTTATGAACAGTGTTAAAAAGGACTCCATCTGTGCTCATTTAAAGGTAGGATATTAACATTTGAAAGGTGTTAAAAATAAATCAGGCACAAATAGCTGTGTTTAGAATTTTGCAGCTTATTTTCAAGTATTTTCCTTTCTGTTCTTCCTTACTTAATGATTATCCACTCTTTTATATCCACTGATTTTAATGGAGTCTAAATCAAGCTACTGATACCAAAACCAGTTTCCAAAGAAATCAGTTATCTTCCTAACTTTCAGTGTGTTACGTATGATTAAAACTCCAATAGTTTTTTACATACCAAAATAGGGGACACCTTCTTTCCTCATGCCATCAACAGTTTTCTGAAGAACAGTATCTCTTATTTTCTGCAGTAAATCTTTTGAAATCTAATAAAAGAGGATTACAAAACAGTGTTTGTATAAAATTGATTTTTCCTACTGTGATCCCTAGTGTTTTGAAGGGCCAAGCAGAATACCTGGATGGCTGCTTGCTCATTTCAAAATGTTTCATCCAATGGAAAGCTAATCTTTTTTCCCTCTCTTCAGGCAGCATGCCACAGCATTAAAACTGCTTGCATTTCTTCACTCTTCCATGCTCAGATCTACCTGGGCAAGCAACCCCATTGACTCTCCTGGAGCAAACCATTTGCACAGACATGGTGGAATTTAAATAAGGCCTCCCAAAGACAAATCACACTTGTAAAGTATAGTGACCAATGATGAAATTTTATCCAATTTAAAGAAAAAAAAGCTTCCTAGAACAAAACCCTTATTTTTAAAAATACATAAAAAAAATAAACATCAATTTTAAAAAATCACTGGTCATGAGACAGGTGAAAAGAAACAAAGTTATTTTGAAAATAGAAGTTCCTTGCCAAAAAGAAAAGCTACCTTTAGCCCCAGTAAAAATACAAGGTTGTAGAAATAACACTTTGATCTTTATCATTAAAAGCAATTCAGAAGAAATAGTCTAGTCTTTAGAGAAACAAGTTTATTAAGTTATGGACTTGACTATGTCTGCTTTAGGCAACTCTTTCCATCCAGAAGAGCCCACTCTCTCCTGTTCATCATGGTGCAACTAAAACTTAACACATTCTTTCAATCCTAGGGTGTAGCAGAGCTGTAGTGGAACATCTCCTTATCAGCACATTTTTACCTGAGGTGCTGGGGAATAAGCTCCCATCCCTCCAGTGTTGGGGCCTTCATCTCCATCCATTAATCTCTTGTGGTCCTGAGCTGGAGGCATGGGAGCAATTGTGATGCCATCAGAGAAACATAAGCACTAGGAAACAAGAAGAATGATGAAAACCCCAGGGGATGATTAGAGTGCAAAAAGTGCAAACAAATTGATTTTCAGTGCTGCAAATGGGTATTTAAAAGTATAAATTCTGTCTCCCTGATAAAAGAAGTGTTCTAAACATTTCCTTTTTCCCCTCAGGAAGCAGTGCCTCATTTTGTATGACCTTCTTACAGAAATTACCTTTAATATAGTATATAAAAAAACCAATGTAACATCAGTAGTTCTACTGAAAAGAAATACACAAAGGTTTAAAAAGTAAATAATTAAAATACTTCATAATGAAAGTGAATTCTTCCCTCCCCCTTCCTCCCCACTGCCTCGGAAGGAAGGCATTACATTCCTTTCAAGACTTCCTTTTCCTTGTTGATAAACTATCTACTTTTCAATTATTTATAAATTACTTGCATAGCATATGCTTTTATCCTCAATATCTTAATAATAATAAGCCTGCTTGTTGGTTCTTAACACAACTGTAAGTAATACAATTTCATTCACAAACATAACTGTTTTAAATTTAAGTAAAAAATTCTTACACATCCCTGCTGTAAGTACCTACAGAGTGTTTCCTAAATAATTTTGAATAGGTATAATCAAATTTTTACAGTGATATGCACACTTACAGAAATTTCTTCTCCTTCAAGAAGTTCTTCAACAACAACAGTTTCCCCAGCTGTGCCAAAAGTCTTATCCTACAGTCAAAAGAAAATCACTTTAGTTCTGTTTTGGTTATTTTAAACTATTCAAAATGCAACAAGAAAAAATATTTTTAATACAGAAAGAAAAATGCATCCCAGTTTTGAGACTATAAATCCATTCTCCACCCTTGGTATGTCAGCAGTGGTAAAATCTTTGCTCCTCTCCATTTCTCTGTTTTTAAATAAAAGTTGATTTTATGCTTGAATATTTTTATTTTCATACTTATGCTTGAATATTTTCATTCTGAATACTTTCATCTTAGCCTACAGGAACTATGTCTAGAAAGAGCACCTTGCCTCAAGCAGCAGGTACAACAAAACTTCATAGCTGTCCAAATAAAGACTAGAAGATTTGATGTCTTTTAGCCAAGTCCCTATTACATAGAAATAAAGAGTATCTTTGAGACTCCTGAGTTTGAGAACTCCTCCAGTTAGTGCATGACATTTCTACTCACCTGCATGATTTCAGTAACAGCTTTGCAGGCTTCTTCCTTGTTGGAAGCCACAATTACTCCTTTGCCAGCTGCCAGGCCACTAGCTTTTACAACTAAAGCAGGGAAGTTTGCACTTCAAAGAAAGAAGACAGATTCACCAGTAAACACTCAGTACTTTCATATATTTTGTAGGTATTTTGAACATTGCAGTAATTGAAAGTTCTAAATACTTTGTGTGTTACTCTATTAGGTAAAACAGTTGCTATAAAAACTAAGAAAAATGAGGCTTTTCTCTGAGGCTTCTTGCCTGTGAAGGATTTCTGCTTCCTCTTCCCCCCCCACTGAATTCCATTATAGTTCTGAGAGGTTGCTCTCCTTTTAATAAGTTAACTGTTGTACCATTTTTGGGTCACCAGGATTGTATTCTGATTAGCACATCATCATTTGCTGAGTAAGTCTCCAGTGAATAATTTCTCTTTGTGTAGAAAAGGTACAAAGAAGCTGGAACATATGACTATCAGATTGCAAGCTGGATTTGGGTGACAGTCTAGGTGACCCTGCTCTGGCCAGGGGGGTTGGACTAGATGATCTTCTAGGTCCCTAAAAAAAAAAGCTTGTCCTATATTCTCCTCTAAACTGAACTTCATTTTTATCTTAAAACTCACAATAAAAACCATGTAATTATC
This sequence comes from Ceyx melanurus, assembly GCA_024611195.1. Classification (NCBI taxonomy): domain Eukaryota; kingdom Metazoa; phylum Chordata; class Aves; order Coraciiformes; family Alcedinidae; genus Ceyx; species Ceyx melanurus. Next base: position 14,037 of record JANHGL010024972.1, on the reverse strand, counting down.
AGCCTTATTGCAGTGTGAGAAAGTCATATTAAAACCTTTACAGATGCTCTATCACAGCCAAAAGTACTGACACATTAGTAATCATCTAATTGTTCTGGATACCTAGCACACTCACTGTACACTGTTGTAAAAAAAATATTTCTAAAATGACAAGAATGTTACCTGTTAATAAAGCTACATGCTGCTTTAGAATCACTAAAAGATTTCCATCTTGCAGTTGGGATCTCATGACGATCCAAAAAAGCTTTGGTAAAGCTCTTACTGGACTCCAGCTGAGCTGCCTTTGCTGTTGGACCAAAACACCTTACTCCAGCTGCTGTCAAGTCATCAACAATCCCTAAAAATGACAAAAGAATTCTATAAATCACCAGATGATTTATAGGAGTCAGGTAGTCCAAGTCTACAGATGCATTGATTTGTTGGACAGGTATGTGAGGAATGGTAAGCCATAAACCTCTATCCAGTGCCTATTTTCCAGCTGAGACTTAAGAGCATTCTTTGTGATAGTCAGGAGCAGGTAACTCTGTAATATCTGAGGCTAAGCAGATCTCCTGCATTTGGTAAGCAATGAAAATCTCCTCTTATTATACCTTTTAGCTAAAAAGTTGGCATTAATCTTTTGTAAAGATGACAATTGTTAACCATGCAAAAGTTTAAACCAGAAAAATTGCCAATACGTTTCTAAATATGAGGGTTTGGTGTTTGTTTTTTTTTTCAAAATTACTGTTATTCCAAAAAATGAAAACTCCATAGGAAAATAAAAACTCTAGTTAAGGTTCCTATATGGAAACACTTTGATACCTCTTTTACTAGTCCTAAGCAGTTAAAAAGAAACTGAACACTTAAGGATATTTAACTGTTCTATTGTTCACATCATATCTTTCAGCAATTAATTGTCCTGAATTTCAGGGAAATTGATACAGAAGATCTCTTTCCATTCCTACTGAAGATCCTCACAGTAATACTGTTGAATGATGCACAGGAGAGGACTATAATTTACTTTTCTTCCTAAATCATGAAGGCCATGATTTTTAGCTTGCTTTCTCTTACCTGCAGCAAGAGGAACCTCTGGACCAACCACAACCAGCTTGATCTCCTGATCTCTGCAGAACTGGGCAATTGCAGCATGATTGCTGATTGGAACAGCTGACAAAGAGAGAAAAAGGGCAGGAAGAGTAATGTACATGTAATTCTGAGACCAAAATACACCACCAAACCTCCCAGCAAAGGCTGTGGTTTCACAGGTATTGTCAACCCACCTTGCTGTTGAAGGGAGAAAAAAAGTTTTGGGTTCCCCTCCAATGCCATACAGTAAACTGGTCTCACCTCTAGGAACAACTCATTTGCCAGCACAAGAAGTATCATGAAGGATCCAAGCAAAATAACTCATCAGAGAAAAAAAAAATATCTATATTTTTCAGCCAGTCTCCTCCCTGAGCAGGGTCACTGTGAAGTTTTACTGGTGTTTGTGCAAGGGATGGGAACAAGTGGCTCATGGTGAGACTGTAACTGCTTTCTGTGCTTTCTTCTTTCTGTAGAGCCAGTTGAAAATTGCCCCACTCAACTGACACCACTGAAACAAAGGGGAATCTAAATTTTTTTTCTTACATTATGCTGAACTTAATAAAGGCAAGAGCTGTAGTTATAGGTAAGGATATTTGGTCTTATTTTTTAATCGTTCCATAAACAAGCATTAAATATGATGATACCTGGAATGCCAAAAAACTGTGTAAACACAAGAAAAAGTTTGCACTGAAGACAATAATGTCAACTCTCATGCTAATTTACGCAAGGCAGTGCAATTCCACTGCCTTTATCAAGAATAAATAAAGCCAAGGTCTGCAGAGGATGGGAACATGAACCCAGAGAGAGCCAAAAAAAGTGGTGAGCATGGCCTGGCGTGGATTGGCTGCTCCTGCAGGGAGGGGACTGGCACAGGGACAGCACAGCACAGCCCCTCCTGGCACCTGAGCTACCTTATGCTTTGTCTACCATCCAGTTTCTGGGGAAGTGGCAAGGGACAGCAGAGGGAGGGATACAGCAGCTTCTGCTGAACAAAGAAAGATGATTTTGTATTAGTGCCACGAGAGAAGCAGCTGTTTTTGCCTAAGAAATATTGCCATCACCTATATTTTGGTTACCCATTTGCCCTATTTGGGCAGATGGGGGGAAAACAGACTGAACACGAATATAAATTACCTTCTTTATAGCTATTTAATAGTTTATTTTGTTCCACCTGCATTTTAACCTAAGGAAAAGCAAAGGCCTTTGACTTCCATGTGCAGTTTATGACAATTGACTTACAAGAGAGCAAAAACACAAGTGTAACACACTTGGCTTTAAAGTACTGATTAACATAAAGGTCAATATTGTCTTTCTGTCCTGGGGGGTTGTTGTGAAAGCAGCTGGAGATCAGCAGATCCTGACTGAAGAGAACAGGACCTCTGGTGAGTAACTGAAAAGGGACAATTCCTGTTCCCCATGAAATTAATTTATTTAATTTATAATTTATAAAGGGAGCAGGGAAAGGAAAGAGCCCATAAGGTAATTGCACTTTTCAACCCAAATTGTCTGGCCACAGGTTTGATCTACTAGTGATCTGAACAGTGAACACCAGATTTACATGGTTAGGAAATGTCCTAGTTACAAACAGAGAAGCATAAATCACATTGTTAATAGGTAATTCTAACTTTTCCCAACAAAACATCATTTTCCTCAGGATATAGCCTGAAAAGGGACATTTTTTTAGCTGTGTTTCATTTCTCAAAAGAGCTAAACACTCCTTTCAAACCAGACAGAAGGACCTTGGACCAAGGTTTTTAAACCTGGAGCTTAAAGTTAAGCTACACAAGGAGCTAAAAGGTGATGGAAGGAGGTATCAGGATGCTGAAGTCCATTCACAGGCACACATATGTCTCTCTGAATTCAGCAAGCCATTCTGTATTCTTTTGGCACCAAAACTGCCCTGCTAATTAAATATAAATTGAATATAAAACTGCATTTAGTCACTCAACCTAAATCTGTCTTGACTGACTCAAATTAACCATGAAAACTTTTTTGTTTTACTTAGATACAGGCAAGATTTGAAGCATCTAAGGTTATTTATCATTTTAAGCTCATCTTTATGTTTCAAAAATCATCTGAGAATCAGAGTTGCAATGCTAATTAAAAGCAATCTCACAAACCATGAGGGGAGGATGAACTCTCAGGGAGAAATCTTGATTATACCAAAAATAAAAGAAACAATGGTAGGAATTTCAGACATTGTTGCCCAGGCTCAATATAACAGGGCTCACATGCTTCTGTAAAGTTGTTTTCTATTTTCTCCAAGTTAAAATCAAACTCCAGTGGTAGGACTAAAATTCCTGAGCAGATAAGACCGATTGTCTCCATAAAAACCAAGTTAAAATCTTCACAAATTTTAGATTCTTTCCACCTCCTGGTTGGCTGAGGACTTCTCTCCCAGAATACATGTAGGCCCAGTCCCTTCCAACCCCTAACAGAGCATTTTAGTACACATAGTAGATTTCATGGACATAGCTTGAGCATTGTTATGTACATGCTCAACCACTGTTGAAGTGAATGTCTCTTTTATGAAATGAAGTGAGAGAAAAGCACAGCAGTTTTTAAAATATACCACTTGTGAAAAAATACTGAAGATATCACCCTGCAGGCCACACAGACTGGCACTGACTCCATTTACTTACCACAAGGGTAAAGATTTTTGTTTGACTTTCTGGGCTGAGAAGGAAATGTATGACTTTCCTGTCAGGCCCTTCCTTGGGCCCTCTCCTCAGAGGCCAAATGGAAAAAAAAATACTTATGATACTGTGACTAGTGCAAGAAATGAAGGTCAAAGTTATTCAGCATTCCGATGGAATGAAATAAAATAGAATTACAGCACATAACATGGCAACAAAAGAAATCTTTTCCCCACATACAAATCCGAATGCAGAAAATTGATGTATGTAACTGATATTCACAAGCACACTGTGTTAACTTTGTATGTTATCACGTTTTAAAGTGAAACTGAAGTCAGTTGTTTAAAGTACCTACAAGAGGATCAGTTCTATAAAGCACACAATGCCAGAATCTCTGAGTTTTATACACCATGTGCCTCTGAGCAAGCAACTGAGACCAGTTTTGCTGGGGGATTTTTGTTTTGTTTTTTTTTTTTGATTTGTTGGTTTGGGGGTTTTTTTTTGTATTTTTTTTTGTTTGTTTTGTGGTTTTTTTTTTTTGTTGTTTTTTTAATTCAGGACATAATTTTGGATGTTTAATTT
>JANHGL010024970.1:0-45589 GCA_024611195.1 Ceyx melanurus | reverse complement strand
TATATATATATATATATATATATATATATACCAACATTTAAGTAGTATATCAGTTTATGTGTTTACTTCTATATAACGGAAAGCAAATTTTCTGAATAAAATATTTTTCTGAGCATAAATTACTTGTCAACTGTCAAATCCCTTGGCTTTATGTATTCAATATAGAAAATATATACAGTATGTTTTTAAAGAATAGCAGTTGGAGCAAATGTTTGCACTAAATTACAGAAACATTCAGTGACCAGAACTAAAAGTTTACTCAATTTAATTTCCTCATAAAGAGAGGTCATTGACATGAATGTTTCTAAAACTGCCTGTTCATGCTTAGCCCATGGACCTCTGAGAGAGGGAATCTGTGAAATGAATACACAATAGCTTTAAATTACTCTAGGATCCACACCTTGCTTGCCTGTGTTTTTAGGTGTCTACAGGGTGAAGACTGAAAAAAAACCGTGAAGTCATCATGAAAAGGACAAAATACACAACCTGAAGTTGAAAATTAAATACGAAAAGGTAGTAAAAATCCACTATGCCTTAAAATATTCCAAAGCACATCCAAAGTGAATATATAGTTAGAATTCCACTATAAGACTGAGCAGAATTATTCTTCTGCAGTCAATTTAAGCCAGGCTGAACACTCCTACTTAGAGTTTCTATCAATAAATTATACCATGAATTATTTTACCACATAATCAGTTTCATGTATTTGAAATAACTGAAGAAATTTAATGTGGGTATAAGAAAGGTTAATGCCATTTTAAGAAATTGAAAAATACAGGTAATGTGATCTAAATGAGATATTCAACTGAAAGCTAAAATATATTAAGTAGTGGCTATCTCATAATCCAAGTACAGGTTTGGTAGCAGCAGAAGTATTTAAGCACTGTGTAATTTTAGTAACTTTCTTCATATAATTACTGAGAAATTAACTGCAGTTACAGGATCAACATCAAATGAATATTTCATAACTGATTACAAGTATAAAAAGAATTTACTCCTGGAAGGTTGTTGTGATAGTGTTTTTAATGAACACTTGACATTATTAATACAGTGATTATTTATTTATTTCTTGGAGTTGTATCTGGCATTTGGCAGCTATATAAAAATAGATGATCTCTGACTTGAGGATCTTCTATAAAATGACAATAGGGCAAAGGGGAGAAAGGATATATATATATATATAAAATAATTTGATAAAGCTCTTTAGAAGCCTAAGTTGATTGTCTCTAGTTTATATCCTAAAAATAACCATTAATTCTGAGAATAAAAGAGGGAAATGTTTTTCTCCATCTGCACTGCACCTTTACCTCTTATTTCCAAGAGAAGAACTGGAACATCCTGTTGTTCACATTATCATTTTGTTCAGTGTTGTGATTTATTTAGTGATTTAGATTATGCTATTAGCTGTCAGCTGCATCAAATTGTCCTTAGACTCCAATCTCCCCAGTGTCACCATCCCTTTTTTGAGCTCCAGCCCTGTTTCTGACCACCAGCCCACAAACAACAGCTTCACAGAAACACAGCGATTTTCAGGGAAACTTGGTATTCTGACAGCTGGCATTTGAAGGAAAATACAGAATACCAGGAATCATGATAAAAATCATGCGAGTTGACAATGCTGCCATCTAGCCTTTGCAAGGTAATCAACAGCAGCCAGCTGATGCAAAGCAGCAGGGCTCTGAATGTCTCCATTAGATCCCTAATTACCAGGCATCTAAGAGAACTTCTGTGAAGTCCCCGCAGCTGGGCCATGGACAGTGAGTCCTCTGACACCACTGTCGAGAGCAAGGCTGTATCTGTTCCTGGTGACATCACAGACCCGGGTGTTCAGAGGCTGCAGCCATGGGACACTGCTGTGAATCCCCTCCTTATACCAATTAACAGCCAGCAAGCTTCTGGGTGCCAGTCTGTGAGAGGGATGATGATCTCTCCTGCACATCACACCCTCTCATGTCTGCTTCCTCTGTTTGTAAATTGAGCTGATGTTATGAAAATCTGAAAGTAAAAGACTTACAAGATAAAGAAACATTTTTTTTTCTTTGTCTAATTATATTCCTCTCATAGAATCATAGAATGGTTAGGGTGGAAGGGGCCACCAAAGGTCATCTAGTGCAGCCCCCCTGCAGTGAGCAGGGACACCCTCAACTAGACCAGGCTGCTCAGAGCCTTGGCCAACCTCACCTGGAATATCTCCAGGGGTGGGGCCTCAACCACCTCCCTGGGGAGCCAATTCCACTGCTCTACCACCCTCAAGGTAAAGAACTTCTTCCTGATATCCAGTCTAAATGTACTCTTCCCTAATTTAAAACCCATGAGTATCTCATTAGTATTTCTTTAGTTTAAGGCACAAGTTTGGAATCTTTTGTATTCCCTAAGGTGCTCAAAGCACGGTTGTATTCTAACATACAGGCGGGACTGGTCGTGGGGTTTGTTTATAATACTGTCATCTGAGCTGTGTTTTGTGTACACACTGATCTTTGTATGAGATATATCATTCTTATATGCATTAATACTTGTAGACTGTTGCATTTGAAATGCTAATTCGGGTTTTTTTCCTGTTCTTGTTTTAAAACTAGCATTTGTCATTGTTTTGTTCTAGTCTGTTTCACAATAATTGATTTTGTGTTCACTTGTTAATTGGTTTAGTTGTTACTTTATTGAAATTCATGGATTTGCTGATGTCCTGAGGAGGGTGTGTTTTCACTGGTAGTCTCTAATTGCACAGTGTTAAGGATTCATAAGCTTGCAGCTTCTTCATAAAGCAATCAACACATTTTATTAACTTCCTGAGTCTCTGCTCCCTGAATCACAGCATTTGTGATCACACTCTTAGCCGAAAACAGGTGCCATATTTGTATCATAAGAAATTCTTTGAAATGAACTCATATTTTACTTTTAAAAGAGCAATTTATTGAAGACAAATTGCTGTAATTATTATTTATTTCTACAGCAGAAGCACTGGGAGCATGAAAATCAGAGCTACATTGTGTTACGTGCAGAACAAGAGAATTAAAGATACTCAACGAAGCAAAGAGCCTCCAGAGTAAGAGTTGTTCCTAAGTGTATTAGTCACAGGTGTAAGTGCCATGCTCACCAGCACAGTATCTGCACAGGCTATGAAAGAAAGAGAAAAAAGAGAGACATCAAAGATCCTGGATGCCTCACCTGGTGACTAGCAACTGTGGGCAGAACCAGTGAGCACCATCTGGTGTCAGTCCTTCAGGAAAGTGGGTGAGCAGGAGCTGGGATGTGTCCTACCACTTCAGACCCTAGTAGTTGTAGGCCAGGCCTTGCTGAGGGTCTCAGCAGAGGCTGGACCATGGCCTCTGCCTCTCACGCCCTGAGAAACTGGAGAGAAATAAATCCTGTCCTGATACTGAGGCCTCAAAGCTTGTAAAGTTTCTACAGCTGGACTGTGAAAGGGAATGCACAAATCAGGAGACAAGTCACAGATTCCTTAGCCTTGGCTTCCCCTCTTTTCAGTTCCTTTAGTTTTCATTCTATGTTTTCAGTTTTTTCATCCTACATTTTTTTAGTTTTCATCCTTTGATCATTTTCTCACAAAACCACTGTAGCTGTCTTTTATCCTTTTGTAATCCACTTAACAAGAGAAAATTTAGGTTATATTGTTTTAATAACGTTGCCTGTAGCATTCCCAAATCCCTGCCCTTCCTTCACCAGTGGATTTTATATTGGTCCCCAATGCTGTCTTTGTCTACATAAAATCTGACTGAGCTATATAATTGCAACCCTCCAGCTCCTCTCTAGTGTTCTTCTTGATAAATTCCCAAATAACTACCATCTACTTAGTTGCTGCCCATCTAGAATTATCACAAGTGTATATATATATATATTTATAGCATAAATATATTTCCATCATCTATATGAGATTACAGCCCAGGATATCTGGCTTGAGCTTTCCCTTCAGCACAACCAGCCTTGCCCTGGAGTGATGAGTTGCTCTTTGTATGTTGATGCTCATTCTACCTCAGGTCTAGAAGGATTTCTCTTCCTTCAGAGATATGGGGGGAAAGAAGTGAAACAGGCTGCCTGGAGCTCAAACCTATCCCTACTCCCATGACAGGTTCAGCAGTTATGAGCCACCAGGGCTGGCTGACAAAAGCAGGGTAACACTCTGTGGCTCCCTGCACTCAGATCACTCAGACTCACATTACTAGCATGCATTTCCTTGCCTTATCAATGATTCACAGAGCAGGGTGTCACACTCGTGTCTAGACAGACACGGGAGCAGGATGACAGATAAACAATCACAATCCCAGCTGTACACAATAACCCACATTCACTTCATACATTGATTATATATGAAACCTAACTCTCTAACTAGTTTCCCAGGAAAAGGTGTCTGGTTGGGTGTTTTGTTTATTGGGTTTGGTATTTCTGTCATTTTAGTCTTTTGTGAGACTATTTTAAGCTGTTTGAGCAATCCCATCCTTTTTATAGGCAGCACATCTGGATATTTTGTACCTGTCACTTTTGTAGGCAGTCAAATCACATTCCCCTTTCTGTGTGTTCTCCAACCCTTTATTTGTCCTTCAGTCTCCCACCATTCCTTTGTCTGACAAATACTATATTTATTCTCATTTATATCCCACCTCAAAATGCTTTCTGAGAAGAAAATGTCATTTCTTGTCCACCACTGGGAGAAAAGAGTTGGTCAGACCAAATGTATCACTGAGAGAAAAGCTATTTTTCCAACTTTTTAAAATAGCATTTTTGAGAATTAAAAAAAAAAAAGGAGATTTTGTTATTTCTTAGAAGCATCATCATAGTTTGATCATCCAGTCTGTATGTTGTCTGGATTAAATAATACACTACTGGCACACAGACTGTTGCTCTTTGCTTTATGCAATGTTCTGAGAAACCCAGTCAAAAAATCAAAGTAGTTTATCCCCTTCCATCCATGTTGTAAATTATAAACTCTGTGTTCAAACAGCCATATATATATATTTTTTTTTTTTCTTTACTTCCAACCTGAATAAGAAGCTGCATATCTATTTTCTCACTGGGGTAGGAAAATGCAGCAGTTGGGTGTCCTTGCTGTGAATCACCCCTGACTCCTCTGAGCAGGGCTAAGGCAGCATGATGTTGACAAAATGATGTTCCTACTAAGGAGGAGCTTTTCCTTGGGACATTGACAGGAATCTGAATCCTGAGGTTACTACTCTTCATGGCAACATTTCTAAGACTTCATAAAGGTGCTCACATCCATTTAAAATTCATTTAGAAGTTGGATTGCCTTTGCAGTTTTGAAAAATACTGGTTTGCATTTAGCAAAAGCTGCTGTCTTCCAATCTGGTTCAGCTTTGCGCAGGGAAAAATCCCTTCATACTCTTTATTTAACTTGCAAGCTTATTGTGAAGCTTAATTAGTGAATATACATGAGGTACATTGAGATCCTAAGGCAAAAGATGTTCCCTATCATACCTACATAGACATTAATACCTTTAAAAGCAGCTAATTTGTAGAGCCAAAGCATCTATCTACTTACATTTCACAGGCTGCTTAAATCAGGGCTTCAGTTAGAAAATGAAAGCAGAGGAGATTTCAGCCACACATTTATGACCTAACCTTACAGGATTTTTTTCTTTCTTGTACAAATAGACAACTAATCTCACCAAAGCAACTATTTATCCTCCCATCATTTCAGTTCTGCAAGGCTGATGAGTTTTGGCAGCATTTGTTTTTGAATGGTTTCTAGGCCTTCAGTATGATTAATTTTAGCTCAGGCACAGGAAAAAAAAAAACAAACGGGAAGAAATCTCTTCACTTTAGTAACCACATGGAAAGACTAGAAAATGTCTCATGCTAGAACAGTTATTTTTTGATAAAATAATGGATGGGCAAACATAAATTATTATTATTCTGAAATACACTGTAAGGCAGGGAAATGCAGAAATAAATAGGAAAAAAAAAAAGTAAAATAAATAGGAATAAAAAGTTAAATCTGTGAAAAGTAGGAATATGAGGAACACAAAGACATTTTCTAAAAAGGATTTTAAAAGACCAGAAGCACAAAGGCATGATGCACTCTAGAGTTATTTCTTACAAATGAATCATAATGTTTTCTAGTTCCCAGCTTATTTGCTGCTTTTCTGTGGATCAGGAGCTTCTCTTAAGCAGTGCAGCAGTTTCTTAAATAAGAGATTATTTCTTGTACCAGCTTCTCTGACATTTAGAACTGTGAAAGACTCCATTGCAACTACAGACACTGTTTAAGATGAGCCCTGGGCAGGCTTTGAAAGCCCCTTCCCACAGCACAGCCCCACCCCTCAGCCTCTTTTCTACTGGGATCTAGCAATTGGAAAGAGGAAAGCACCATGGGACAGGCTGCCCATGAATGGTTCACGTGGGCTCTGCGAGGTGCCAGATTTCCATGTGAAAACCTCCATGAGTGGGAGGTTGCACATTTCAGGTAGAAGAAAAATCTCACTGAAGTTCTTTGGAAAAATGGCTTTTGACTGAGACATTTTGTATCAGCCACTGACTTAAGGAATTCTATGGGACGGGTAAAAATGTTCCTATGCAAAGTCAACTTTGCAAGCCTCATTTGACTGTGATCAAGTACAATCCTATCCTGATATTCTGCTAGCAAACCCACTCAATCTCCACGAAAAATATTTTAATCAGTTTCTGATGATAGGGTGTGGAAATGGGTGGGAAAATAATGTTTGAGCATGATTTATTTTTTAATTTCTATTTAAATCATTCCATAGCCCCACCAATTCCCCCTAGACAGCTAAAAATCAATGAGCCAGGGACTCCACAGCCCATTGGCAAGTGCCCATCATTCTTCAGAACTTCAGAACAAGCAGGGTGATTAATCCATTTAGATTTACTACACAGGAAATATTGGAGGTGGCAGATGCTTTCCCCAGTTGTGATTTACATTGAGAAGAAAATTAAAACCCTCACCGTAACAATTAACTGACTGCTCCACTAAATCCACTGTCATCTCTGGCTTTTTTTTTTTTTTCCTAGTGGTGAATGTGACTATAAATGTTTCCAGCTTTCATGATATGAAGAGGTGAGGGGCTGGGGGTTTTCTTTTGTTTTTCCCTTGTTGTTTTATTTCTTTATTTTTAAATTATTAATGACATACAGTTGCTTGGTTTGGGTGATGATTTTTGGGGTGGGGAACCACTAGGGAATGCTGCTTTAGAAACTGATTAATCTGTAGTCATTAAAACACTTCACAGACATTGCAGCAAAACTGTCATCTCTTCATTAGCTCCAAGATAGGGAGCTTTATATAAGTACATCTAAACCTCAGATGTAACATCCTCCTCAGGGTATATTAACAGTGCAGGATTTTACAACACTTCAGGACTAATTTCCTGCTTATTCAGATACTTTTTCATCACAGAGAATTTACACAACTACAGACATCTGTCTTAATAACATTCAGCAAGTTAATGTGGGTCTAGAGGTCAGAAAGTGATTGAAATCATAGCTAGGCAACTCTCCCCATCCATCTCCCATACTCTTGGGGTTTTCTTTTTAAGATGATGGACCATAGGTAAGACTTGTAAGTTGTGCAGTGACAGTTTAAGGAGGAAGATCTATTACATGAAGTGATACAAGTTTACAATACTGAGCCTTCTGAACTTTCTCTTCCACCACTATAAATCCAACAAGCCACACTCTGACGACACTCACTGGCAGATGATCAGAATGGGATGTATGTGGGTAAAACCATATTTTCTCTGACCTTTTCTCCATGTTTCCTAATCTGTCCAACCTTGCAAGAGACAAAGTCAAATTATTTCTATCATTATCAGTGTGTACTTTTCACAAACTGTCACTGTATTCTTATTCCAGGGGATTCTCCAACTTTTCAGTGTGCTCTGAAAAGCAATGAAGGCAATCACACTGTGAGTGATGCCATCCCACGCCAACTCTGTTTCTGAGATGAAAATAGTATCTATGCTAAGGTGAAATGTCAATACCCTTGACTTGGTTATGGTTTTCTCTAGAAATTTTCTTCTATCCACTGTTGGAAACACAATGCCAAGCTGTGAAGCTCAGGACTGAGCCAGTATCTATAGTCATGCTGTTGGACATGTATAGGAGATTGTTAAGATTAAATAACTTTCTTAAACACAGTTACACTGATGCTTATTCTACTCATCAGTTTATATGAGATTAAAAGTGATATGGACCTTTTTTTGTAAAGTACTGTGTCAAGACTATGGGAAATGTGCTGCCTAACTTGCAAGATGTACAAAATGTACATAGGTAGTGAATTTATAGTGAGACAGCAGATGAGGACATAAGCCGTAATACGATTATAGTAATTATAATAAAGATTATCTATGGCATTATTTTAACCTGATGTTTCCACATCATTGTAAACTTTTAAACTAGATATCAGCAGTCTCCACTGGCCTTTAGCCTAACTATTATCTTTTGGTTGTTTCCAAATCCTGTAGGTGGGAATTAAAAGATGAGAGGTTAATGGCTTTACGCACTAATTCAAGAAGTTCACTCTATTTGTAACAGTGTTGAGACTCCTGTGGCAGAAACTGCCAAGAGAATAGTTTGGGCTACTATCATTGATGGAGTGGAAATGTCAAAGAGCAACTCATTAGAGTCAGAGAACAAATAGGTAGGGATAGTCAGAGCTTTGAAAAGCCTGAAAGGTAAGAGTGAGGAGATGAACTAGATGTCATGGGAAAAAAGAAGAGACGGTGAAAGGATGTAAGGAGGAGTGATCAGTGAAAAGGAAGATGACCCTGCACACAGCAAAGATCAGAGATTGTACATCATAATTCTGTTAGTGTTATTGTGATTAATTTTGATTGAGACAGTCTTCAGAGAGGTTTTTATACATACCCATTTTCAGAATCAGAGAAATACTGGCTGGAAGGCCATTTAACAGTCATAGGCACCGTGCCTCCCTCCTGAATCAGGACTACATTCAATACTAGAGTGTGTCAGATGTTGCTTTGTCTAGTGAAGTCCTGGAAGGACCTCTATGGGCAATCTGTTTCTCTACTGCCTTAACTTTACAATGAAGAAGTTTTTCCTAATGTCAGTCTGAAAATCCTAAGCTCTAAATTGTAACTGTTGCCTCTTCTCATCCGCCACAAATGAAAAAAAATCTTCTCTTGATCCAGCTGACCTTTGGTTTTTCTGCGTTCACCTCTGAACACCTACAAAATGTTGTTGCATTTCTCTTTCACTGCCTGTCCTTGATTCCACTCATGTATGACCTCTCTTCGCAGTTTGGTTCTTTCAGAGTTTCTTGATTAGCCTCCTGCCAAAGTGTCATATCTTTCTGTGAACAGGATACTTTGTTCCTGTGCTCTGAAAATTACTGTTATTTTCCTAAATCCAGCAGGCATCCAAAGCAGCTGTGGTCCTCTTCATGGTCTCCCAGTGCATCCCGGCCAGCAATTTAGTAAAATCTGTGCTCCTAATATCTAGAGTCCCAATCTGTTGCTTAACTTCTCAAATCTCAGAATCTGGGTTACAGATTCTTTTTCCATCATCTGATGCAGGCAAAGTGAACCATGGGCTATGTGGTTCCCAATTCTCTGTTTCAAAGTGACATTAAATGAAAAAGGAAGGGCCCAGGATTTTGGTTGACACTAAACTTAGATCTATGAAATACAGTCCAACTTGAAAGACAATGATAAAGATTCTTTCCTGGAAAGTAGATTAATTTATGAACTCTAAAAGCTGGCACTAATGAGCCAAAACAATATATTTGTTTTCATGAGACATTTTAATGACTACTTCTTTGAAGCTGACTCTCACTGCATCTTGTAATGCTAGGGATGTTTACCAGAGTATTTGTCAGTGGTGATCCCAGTGTTAGTGACCTTTTGAGGATCTATTGCCATGCCATCTTATGCACTGCCATATGAAGGGCTATGGTGTAAAAGATGCAGAGGTCAGACTGTGTTTATTTTTGGCAGCAAAGTGTAAAATGGACCATGTGTGGTAAGTTTCTGCATTTGTTGCAGACTGGCTGAGCACCTGGTGTCTGAGCCACTGCATCATCTACCAGAAGAGACCCCTTCTTACAGCTGAAGCTTTGTAACTTCTCAGAGATCTTTTGAAGTGTCAGTGAAATTACATCTCCATTTCTAAATTGTTCTCATACTTGAAATCTGAAAGCTGAGTTTCTACATTGAAATTGATTCTATCAAAGGGCTAGGACAGTTGTTTTATTTATAATAAACCATGACAACTCTTTCAGAGCCATTGCATTGAATGTTGTAAATGTATATAAGGAACATTAGACTGTATGCAATATAGTAAAAATTCTTATTAAATGTTGAGAGAAATTACCAGAAGATATTAGTGGATATTGCAAGCTAATCACTTCACATTTAGGATTTTTTTTTTAATTAAATATGTCTTTGAATTATATAAAACCACTTGAAATTATTCTAGTATTTTTAGTTAGTTTAACACATCTGAAACATTCCAAATTATTCTCAACTGCACGAAGGCCACTTTACACAGTTCTGGCATCAGTTACAGTTATGTGCATTTCAATGCCTCTGTGCAATTGTGGAGAGGTATAAGGAGGACTTAATAAGGAGAACTCAGTCATAATATTGTGGGATGAATTGAACTGATCATTTATAAATGGGAATGATTAGCAAAAACACACCTTTGCCTTCATTCTAAACTATGGACCAGCTCCTGATAATTTTACTTATTTCAGTAAGTACTTCCAAGTGAAATCTGGATTTTTTAATGTAATTATTTTCTAAAGAGATAAAATGCAATTTCCATTTTGCCATTTAATTCTATCAATAATCTGTGAACAGAGTGGTGGCTCCATTTCCAGAGAGCACTTCTCTTTGAAATCTGAAGGAAAAAATAAGCTTCTCTGCAGTTAAAACTATGATGTTTCCCTAAAGCCTTTCAGGCAGTTTGGAACTCATCCAGTAATTCTCAAGGCCTTCTTAAAGCACCACTTGGGTAGGAAAATCCAGTATTCTTTTCACTGCCTACATTGAATTTGATCAAATTATTTTCACCAATTTTAAGGTGAGAAAGGATTTTAAGTTTATAAAATTTCTCAGTTAATGTTTTGTAACATAGGTGGTGTATTCAGACACATAACGATGTCCTGCAATTGCAAAGCTCTCTTGTCACTCTTTTAATGACCTGCATAAGTAATTTGAAGCTTTCTTGCTCAAAAATACCCAAATTATCACCTTTCACACTGAAACTGGGCAGATACTTCTTTGGATTTTAGATTGGGCTTGCTATGGTGTTATAAATAGATCAAATCTTTAAATCATTCACTGTTTGTTTGTGTATGCATGTGATAACTGTGGGGTTTTTTGGGGGGTCATTTTGACTGACAGCAGGATGGAATAGGCAACCAAGTCCAGATACATAGTTTCTGAGGTAAGAGCAAAAAGGAAGCATCTCTCTCTTTTTAATAAAGGCATCATTTTGCCATAGGCATCGTCATAAGGGAGATTTAAGGGTGAGTGGGTATCTTAGTTTCACAACAGATACTGTAAAGGCTGTTATTGTAGTCCTTGAATTTGTCCCTTTTGTATTCCTTTTCTATGCTACAACAAACTCTTTTAACAGCCAAGATTTAAATTAATGAAAATGGAAGGTAATATTGTGGAAATAGTTTAACCACAGTGGAGCTAGTAGGCACAGCCATGATACAAAGTGCATTTACTCTAATGTTCTGAAGAGTCCTCCTGTTTTTCCCCTGCTCCATCATAAAGAAGTCAGTAAGCTGTGGAAAATGCTGTGCAGACTATTAACATCCCTATGCATTCAACAACATTATTATATATTAAAGCTATTTAATCTGAAAACTTAATAAAAGCTGGCAGTACAGGTTAGTCAGGGTGTTGAAAGTGACTTGTTTAATGTGTGATGACATTAAAGGGAATGTTAATAGAAGCTTAGATTCTGACACTTCATAATCATTAAATATAGACTTAATTTGGTTGGTAATTAGCCCTGGAATATTATGTTGTGGGCAGCCTAGGAAAAAAAAAAAAAAAGAAAAAAAAAAGAAAGAACAACTTGCAAAGTGACCAAAAACATGGAGGTAGAGGCATAGAGTACAAAAATTTAGGTGATTAACGATCAAGACACAGCTGACCAGTTTGTATTGCCACTTAAAACCCTTTGCCACTGCCACTTGCCCGGCGCGTGCTGAAAGAGCAAGTTGCTGAAGGCTGCTGCAGCGCCATTATAATCTGTTCTTTTTATTTCCATTGCCAATTATCCTTAATTATTGGAAACTTTTTTCAATGTATAATGACTGCTGAAATGTTAACATGCTCATTAAATTGATGCTTTAGCTCAAGAAATAGATTTTGATAAGCTCCGTTGTGTTACAGACCTGCATTTTTAAGAGCTCCATCCTCTGCTAACTGCAAGTCCATCTTTGCACAACATTTTCCACGATATATTTACGTATTTATTTCTCTTTTACAGGAGAGAGGAACAGAAGGCCAGATTTCCTTGTTGAAAGCTGACATAATTAGTATAAAAAGACAGACGTGATATGAATTGGTAGTAGCTAAGGAGTAAATATGTCCTCCTTTGCCCAAACTGGAGGGATGGAGAATGTTGCAAGCAAAGGCAACGGGAGACTCCAACTCACTTGGAGCCCATGGAAGAACAGGAAGAAGTTCCCTCAGAATCTGCCTGTTTATAAGACTCACTGCAGCCCAGTCTGTATCCAGTCATACATGCTGGGTGCTATCCCAGGGACCAGCTTAAAACCTGATTGCATGAGCTGTGAAAAGAAAGAGGACCCAGCTTGTTTTGAGTGACATCCAGAGAGTACAACCTTGCATGACACTCATGTGGATTTCTTAGCTCTGCTGTTGCACATCCGCCCTCCAAAAAAACCTAGGAATGGAATATCTAGGAGTGAGTCCATTTTAGGTGTAAGAAAGGCTGAAAAAAAAAACCAACCCAAAACCAAACAAAGAGGGAATTTGTCAGGAACTGTAGAAAAATTAGCACATGTGAGGGAGGCACTTCTGACAGCACCATCAGGCCTGAGAAGAATGGATGTGCTGCTGTCCCCTCACCTGGTTGCCTTTTCTCACAGGCAATCTCATCCTGCCTTCCACTTCAGAAATGTCTCAGTGCACTGTGTTTGCCCTGGTCTTCCTTTCTTGACTTGCCTGTTGTCTTCTGACAGCACCCATGATTTGCATCATACTGATGACAGTATTTTGCCAAAAAAAAAAATCTAATTAAAATAACTGACAAGATGTGCATGTAACAGTGCAAATCCCTGTGTCTGAGCACACAGCTCTTTCTTTTCTCACTCCCTGTCAATCTCTTGTTTGTCATTTTTTCCTCTTTCATAATTATGAGATCTTAGGAAGAAAAAAGAAGGGTTTTTTTTTGGTGTGTGTGTGTGTAACTTGTTTTAAACAACCTCTCTGACCTCACTGCACAAACACACACATGTACCAGCATAAAAGCTCACACAAATGTTAAGGTAACAATTCTAATTTCTCTTAGAAGTTGTAGCTGTGTTTCTAGCTCTGCGTTTCCCTGTTAGACATTACAAGACTCATGACAGACACAGGTTTAAAGTGCAGTCTGATCTTTAAGGTTGATTTTTAAGGTAATCTTCCTGTTCCAGGCACTTCTGTCACACCTTCTGGTAGAAATATGAAAGAACAAGAAGTATAAATTTTAAAATGATACAGGGAAACTCACTATTTACATAATTTATTGCTCTTAATTTTTGATCTACATTGAAAGCTGTGCTGGTAAATTAGGTCAATACTTTTTTTTATTGTACTTCTATAAAGTCTATATAGATAAATTATTTGAGATTTACATGTTCAGACAAACTCTCTCAAAGTGTTGTGGGGTTTTTAAATTTTCTTTTAACATGTGAGATATCAGCAAGAAAGTTGTTCTCTTATTGTTATTGCCACAGAGCACTGTTGGTAGATGAAACTCAGTTATTGCGTTAGTTGTGAGGTTGAAGAATCAGGAGGATGAGATATGGGGAAAAGACCATTTTACTAAGTCAAAAAGTCTTAATGAGGATTGTGAGAATCTCCTGTATAACCCTTTAGTCAGGAGACAGAATTGCTGTTCCATTTTAGTAGAGAAAACTTAGAGTACCACAATGACTCCCTGCCCATCCTCATGTCCAAACTTCCCATAAATTATGTTCCTGCTGTTTCTGAGGACTCTCTCTATGGCTTTGCTAAGGACACTGCTTCTATTCATTTCATACAAAAAAAGTATTTTTCATTAATAAATATTAGATATGCATTTTTTGAAATGAAATCCATGCTTGATAACTTCCTCACATCCTTGCTGCAAATAACACTGACAGCAGAGTCAGAATGACTGATAAAAGTGATTTTTCGGACTGACCTGCAACATGAACTGCTCGTGAACTCGTAAGGAGTCTGGGTGCACAGTGCTCATAGGAATGCCAGAGCAGTTTTGCACAACCATGGGATTTGTATCTGGGGCTTCATCCAGAAGAAACTAAGCTGCCTGGTCAATTAGCTGTGCACAACACTAGTCATCACTAGCAGTAAAATCTCTGGAATCAAAATCTGGCTGACAATTTTGTTGATAATATGCAAGGCAGAGTGCTATTCAGTTTGCTCTTTAACAGTTATACTGGCTATGCTGAGCTGACAGTAATAACAACTCATTTTTGTCAGTAAACTAAGCAGATATGATTAGGACTTTTATAGAGCCATAGGGGTTTAGCCATGCTTTTGTCACCGAAGTCAATGGAAACTGGGCAGCTGAAACCCCAGGTAACTCTTCAGCAATTTATTGCACAGGGAGAAGATAAATGAAGTCATAAAATGCTATTTTTTCCTTTGAAATTTAGTACTCAGTAAGGTTGCTAGACTGGCAGCCTTGCAAAACAGAAGTTCTTTACTGTATTTATCCACACGACAGGTACAACATAAGTACCAGCAATACGAATTTCTTTCACCTGCTGTACAATGCACTACATGTTTTTTTCAGTGGTGATCATTTTCACCAGCATGATCTGTATCTAGTGACCCTACAATGAACAGGGTTTCTTTCTGCTTTTACAGGGAGTCACATGAGCCTGTTCCCCAGCCCTGTGCAAACTATTTGTCTGTTCCCACATGTACAGGCTCACTGAAGTCAGCTGCAGTCAGCTGTTCATTGTCATGAACGGAGTATGTTCCTTCTTACAGGGTGCTAGACAGTCCTTGGTTTGAATTACTGAGGATGCCAATGGCTAAAGAAATTATTATGATATCTATTGTTGTTCCAGAATCAAGCAAGAAAAGTCTGTGCCTTCCCCATAGAGTTGCTCTTTTCCTTTCCCCATTAAGTACCTATCTAATCAGAACAAAGAAATTGAAATTGCTAAACCTGGCTTTAGGAAAAAATATGTTGTGGGCATCGAATTTCCTTCATCTTTTATATACTGTCTCCACCAAAATCCTTTCTATGTTTGCTTGACTGTCTGCAAGGATCTTTAGCTTATACTGACAGAGGTGTCCTCCAAATATAAAGGTAACTTTTAGGTTTCCAGTGAGCTCTGAACCAGGGAGAAAGTGCACCCGATTTGAAAAAAAGATTACATCCCAGATCTTCTGAGCTGCAGTTATCCTTAGTTTCTTCTGCCTCTTGTGATGCTAGAAGAAAGTAGCTTAATACATCAATTACCTAGTCAAGTGCAAAAGAGCTCCACAGAGAACAGCCTTCCCCACATTCTAATTAGGGCAGGTCATGATCTATAGATGCATGGGATGAAAGGCTGCAAAGATGTTGCTACTCCTACAACAACGCTTAGTTTAAATGAAATAAGTAGGTAGTGATTTTCATAGTAAGGAACCTGGACAACTTAGAACAGTGGAAATATGGGGAAGAAGGAAAATAAAGCCCGTTCACTTAGAGGATATTATCTATTTAAAGCCTTTATTTTTTCTAAAAAATAAAAAGGGTAGATGTTGCATTTCCAAAAGATTAATTTTCAGTGTTTTTTTCCTGTGCCTTGCCCACCTTTTGAACACCTCGCAAAAAACTGAAGACCTGTGTCTGAGCCAGAGAGACCCAATCAGATCAGCCTTTCACCTCACTATAGGTTTCAACTTTGTAACAGGGCAAGTGAGGAGCAACCACAGGAGGACTAAGTATATTGCTCTGCTCCCACTGGTTTGTATGTATCTCAGGTGGTTAAAAAGTAGGAATTTTTATGCTCCTACTGAGAAATAACCCTATAGCTTTAATTCAAGCAGCCATCCCCAGACACTAGCAGCCCAAAGGATTCTGTGATCAGGGGGTGATAGCAAGTGGTAATTAAACTCTGTCTGAGACAACTGAACTGTATAGTTTACCAAGAAAACCTTTGCCAAATTATTTTCTGTAACAAAGTTCATCATTTTTGTAAGCACAAATTTTACACAAATAAAGTTGATTTCTTCATATCTAAGGCACTGTTCTTCTTTCAAATGTGAAGCTAATAAATATGCTTTGATTTTACTGTTTGCCCACCTTAAAATATCCTTTGCAGTTTTTCCTGTATGTAGAAAGATTCACTTGTAGAATCATTTGCAGTAAGCTATCACTTGTTCTCCTTTGCTTAGGAACTGTCTTTGATAAGACTGATTCAGTGATGAGTACCGTGATCCTTGCAATATATGGGACATGTCTGTGAGAAGCTTTGGTCATGCAGCCCTTGTTACTAGCTCCCAACCTTGCCCAGGGGGTGACCCTCTGGACACTGATGAAGCATTTGGGGATGCTGGATACCACAAGAATACTGAGCTGTGATCCTAAAGGTCACCATCTCCCCTGAGAAGGCACTCATCTCTGCTAACACCCTTGCTTGGGGTTTGGTAAAGTCTGTTTAAATTCAACTGATCTCCTTCGGTGCTACTTCTTTGTTATGAAAGTATAAGGAAATAGTGCTGATATTTTGATAATCCTTACCCATTGGAAACACTTGTTAAGAACATTTATGTATTTCCTGATGTAAAAAAATGGCAAATCAGTAGAGCAGTGAGAAAATTTTCTGCTCCTGAGGCACCACACAGATCTGAGTGGGATGCTCTTATACATTCTGAACTTCATATTTCAAAAAAGCTTGGATATTCATAATGCTGTGTACTGTACACAAGCAGGAAAATATTATTTATTAATGTATGTGGCTCATCACTGACTGACATTATTCATAAAAGTAAACCAAACAGAGTGTAACAAGAATGAATTTCAGATGGCTAATCATTTTATCTCTGCAAAATGATGACAGATGGAGGTAAACTGTTTTAAGGTAAAGAAATAGATAAAATTATAATAGCATCCTGTGCTTTTTTGGGGAGAGTCTTGAATGTGTCTCATTAAGCTAGAAGTGTAGAGGCTCTGCTGAGTTCCATTTGTTCCTTAGTTCAATTCAAGGTGCTAACATTTGCTTCTGGAGCACTAAAAGAGCTGGAATTTTCTAACCATTTTAAAGATCACATTTTCATTATCCATTTTTTATAAACAGGAGAGGAAGAGGTATTTTGATGGTTGTTTTTTTTTCTTGTTGTTGTTGTTGCTGCTGCTGTTATTGTCCCCCCTCTGAATTCACCCATGGAAACAACTGGCATCAGCACATAGTCAGCACCTTTAATATTGAGAATCACTTCCTTCCTCAGTCTTTTTGAGCTTCTATTGATTGATGTACATGTTATGCTGCAAAGTCTGTCTACCCTCTGAGGTATTTCTGAGTGGAATAGTACCAAAAAAAAAAAAAGTGTATGAATAAGTAGAATATGAAATAATTATCATCTAGGTGGGCTTGGTCAATAGGCAGAATTAAATTTCCAATAAATAATATATCTACAAACAGTTTTTTTGTATTATAAAAATGAAAATAAAGATGAGCTCTATATGTGTTGATGCTTATGCACATTTTGTGACTTTATATATATGTTTAAAATTGAGAAAAGTAGTATAATCCACAATGTTAAAGAAAACAAGTTGCATTATGATTTATATTAAAAAACAAATTGACACCAGCATTGTGTCTTACTTGTGATCAGAGATGAAAGTCTCTTCTCAAAGCATGTTATATATACATACAAAATCCTCTTTTTAAAATCCATGTGTAAGTGTAGATTTCTTGCTCCAATGGCAAGTTTGCTAACACATTTTATTATAGTGTAAACTGCAAGCCCAGTATGGCCCCTGTTTTTTTGGTTAGGGTTTGTTTGGGTGGGAAAATTTATTTTCCATTTATATTGAAACCCAGAAATTTATGGCTGAGAAACAAGGCTCATCTGGCTGTCTGCTGAGGAGGCACATAGTCATAATCAGCTCAGTGTAATTTAAAACATAAATACATGGAGAGGACAGCAGAGAAATTAGTTATGAGTTGGCTTTTTTTAGCAGATAGTGGAGTCACTTGTCAGGAATCCAGAAGAGAGTCTGTAATGCTTTCCTTCTTGTGCCCATGGAGGGCACTTGGCTGCCAATGTGAAGAACAGAGACTGCCTGAAGAACTCAGATTGGGCTACTTTAACCACATCAGCCAATGGCTCCCTTGAGCATAATCATGCTCTGCTGTGGAAAGGATAACGTCCTAATGTCTGTATCTGAGATCTCTGCCACAGAATTTGGCCATTTCATGCCATCTGATAACATTAAAATGTCTTCCAAATATTTAAGACCCAAGCTATCTTTCCAGAAACAAATTGCAAAGGCAAGTTTCTCAATTAATTGGGAACAGGCTCTTTTTCCCTTACACCTGAAGTCGAGATAGGTTAATCACATCACAAATCTTTGAGGTTACATGACATGGCACCTTAGCAATACAAATCAGCACATCTCTAATCACAAAACTACATTTGGAGATCACATCTCATTTCTCTCTCTCTGTACCCACAAGCCAAGCTAAGATTTGCAGGTAAAGAATGAAGGCACATGCTGGACTATATGGGTTTCTCATCCCTGTTTCTCAGGGCTCTCTGAGCAGAGGATGTTGAGGCATATGGCAATGTATCATTCATGCTCATGTTCCATGGGATGTGTTGAAAACATTTGTTGAAGACATCTAGTCTGGCCTTAGATTAGGTATGGTATTGTCTTTAAATGAATACTCATTTAGGATAGAAGTGGTGAATTTCAGATTTAAACACTTTTTATGGACTATTTCACCAATAAAATATATAATTATACTAGTTATTCTAATGAAAAATGGGTCAGTTTTGATCCAGTATTTGCTAAATATCACATTACAATAAGAACTATCAGAAAATATTCAAGACTACTTAAATTCTTCCCCTTCTTTTAGTTATTTCAGTTCTTCCAATCATTAATCAGTGTGATACAGTGTCACTGAATAACCCTGTAGTTTTCCTTAAGTTCATGCAAATATAATATATTGGCTCCCACAGGCATTTGGCTCCCAGAGGCAAGTATGTAGTTCACCTCTAACTGGAGCCAGGCTTTTATGCATTAGGATATGCACAGGCACATGCATTAGGAATGCAAGGTGTGCTCCAGCTCATCTGAGTCAACATGTTTTGTACTTAGAGGTCTCCTCCCTATGCAAGTGTGTGTGGAATAAAGGCATGGAATTTCCTTGTAGGAAGGAATGTATTAAGTCAAGAACACTGAATTTTATGCTGCTATTAATGTAGCTGAGCAGAAGAAACTTTTATAATAAATTCACCTCCTCTGTAAAAAATAGAAATAATAAAATTCCTAAAACCTGCTACTCGTGAAAGTGTGGAGTTGAAGATTGATTCTATTGTAGTCAGAATTACAAGAATAGGTTTGTGGTGCAGAATGGAAAGGAAAAACATAAATCAACAATTGATCCTCTTCAAATAACAGCAGGAAAAATGGAAAATACCCAAAAGGATATCTAAGAGGAAAATGTGACATTGATTAAGACAATTTCTTTTTGTACAGAAAAGTGGAACCTCAAAAAATAGAATCAAATTAATCAGAGACCATTGCAACTCCTCATGCTCAAACGACAAGAGGCCTGCAGTAATATTTTCTAATGGTTAGAAACCAAGGTCAGTGCTAAACCCTGTGTGCCATATGGGAGTGCCATCAGCACAAGGGTCATAAGTAAGTAAACAGGTGACACTTGTAGGGAGGAGTAGCCAGGACAGGTGACACAGGCCTGAACAAGAGTATTCCATTCCATGTAGGTCATACACAGTATAAACCTGAGGGACCACAGGGATGAAACCCTCTTCTTCTATGGTCTGTGTCTGAGAAGGGCTTTGTGTGTTCCCCTGACTTCAACCTCAATTTGTTAGATCCTCAATCCAGTTCCTGAATTCAGTTCTCATCTGCCACTGAGTCCAGTCTGCTCTCTGAAGGAGTTTGATATTAGTTTTTATATCTATTTGTACATATTTCATTATTTTATTTTTAATACCATTATCTTTATATTTCTCTTGCTTCACTAGAGCTGGTTTAGGATTTTTTTTTTCTATTGAATAAGTATCTCTACCTTATTTCCTTTCTCTTCCTTTCCTTGGAAGAGAGAGATGTTAACACAGAGCACCTGTCAGTCATTTAGTCAGTCCAACTTGACCTTTGACAAGGGGAAACATAAGAACAATTTTTTTACTGTGTAAATCTAGCAAGGACATTAAAAAATAACATTGTATTTAACTGAGTTAAAAGTACAATAATGGTCAAGTTGCTTTTGGTATCCAAAAATCATTATCAAAAGACTGAATTTTGATGTCTTTAGATGTCTCAACAGATGGTGATTTGTGCTGCAGCTCTTTCTAGCAGATTTTTGGAAAGAATGTGATGAAATGTCATATGTTTTTGACATTTGGTTTTCATTAGAGAACTATTTCTCACCTGATGCTCTTTGTCTCTTTAGACACTTTTGATAATATGATGGCAATATTTCTGAAGCTTACATTTTCTTTCACTAACTTGAGTTCTTTTCCTTTTCAGTCTAATATTTCAAGTAATTCTGTATTTTAACCTGGGAATTGCAAGGTTGACAACCTATTTTTTCCAAATTTTTTACTGTTTTTTTCAGGATTCTGCACTTGTCCAGAGGTGAAATTCCAAAACACTGGAGGTGATCACCTCCCTAAACACTTGCCCAGTCTCCCACACACCCTGCCACTCATAACTATCCAGCCTTGAGGCAGATTTCTAAGTGGTATTCTTGATAAAAGTTTGTGTAACACTAAACAAGACCTGGGACACATTCAGAAGACCCAAGAGCATGCTGGACTGGACATCTTAAGAATATTAAAAATCCTCAAAATGAATGATAATGCCACATACAAAAACCAGTTTCACCTCATGAACAGTGGTATAATCATGTCAGGAGTTGACAATATCCAATACAGCATCATGATAGACTTGATCCAATTCCCAGAGATGACAGACATCACCACAGGGAACACAGAGTACATAAGGATTTACAAAACACTGGCAGGCAGACAAACAGACCAACAGTGTGACCATGCAGTATTTCAATAATATAAAAAATACATACAACAAAATTGGTTGAACAGACTGTAGTCAGATCTGTTGTTGTCTCAACCCTTCGTGCCCCACACATGGGTGCCAAAAAGGACCCTTGTGGGTCTGCAAACCACCCACCATGAGCTTTCCTGGACAGTACTCTCCATATATAAAGGGCATGATATCAGTCATGTGTCCCACTGGCTGGCCCAGTTGGATATCTTGGCTGTGGTCCCTCCCAGCTTCTTGAGAAAAATTTACACTATCCTAGTCAAACCTGGACGAGATCCCTGAAAAATGCGTGAAAACAGATCCTGTGTTCTCCTGCTTAGAAGACTTCTTACACTGTAAAAGGAAAGTTGATAACATAGCTAACTGCAGTCCACATAAACTCTCTACCTCACCTATTTATCATGAGGACAGAGATATAACTTTCTGGTAAACCACAGAAAGATATTTTTCTTCATTTTGACTGCTTTATTTCACCACTTAAAAGAAAATGGTACAAGCAGTTAAACAGGCTACTTTCCCTCCTGGCTCATCAATATCATTTCTCACATTCTCACTGCTAGTGACTGATGAAATGGGAGAAATACTGTGCTGAGCCTCCTGGGAGCAGAGATGGAGATGATAGTTCTGCACTATTGAAATATGAGATGAGTAATGAAAAAAGCAGAACTCAAACCAAGATATTTTCTTCAGGGTGAGAGGGCAAGTATGGTGAAAGAACAAAGCAACGAATGCCTTCAAAATATGGATGCTGAGTGACTCCTTTGGGGCAGCTGAGCATGTAACTGAGCATAGACAGGGGACAGGAAAAGTGAACACAGTGGAAAGAAGAGAAAGTAATAGTATATATTTTAATTTATTATTCAGTTTGTTGACCCAGTTCCAGGAAATACCAATCACCTCACCTTAAGTTAACATATAAACTGTCAGCACTTAATCTCACACACATGGATTCTGCATGAAAACGATTGATCAAAAACAGACCAAAATGTTCTACCTTTTCTGACTTAAAAAATAAAATAAAATAAAAAACAACCAGATTTTGATACATTCCAATGTTTAGAAGAACTTCAGTTTTCCAAAACAAAAATAAATTTTAAAAACCACAAAAAAAAAGTGAGCCTTTTGCTTTGAAAATATGACTAACACCTACAGAAAATCACCTCCAAAGCCAGTGCATTTGTACTTTGTTCTCCTGCTGAGAAGTGAAGAAATTTGTTTACCAAGCATTTAAGAATTATAACACCAATTCATTGTTCTGTGAAGAAATCGACAATGATGGTTCTTATGGCATATTGTTAGTATAATTTACCATCAATTTATGTTACCCCATGGAATATCTGAAATATATAAAAGTATAAAAGTCTACAGAAGTTTCCTAGCTAATCAAGAATGTATTACTCACACAGAGCACAGGAGATGACAAAGAAGAATGCCTATGCATGTTCATTGATGTATAGTTTTATTTACTTGATAGATGATGAAGCTCTTTCCATCTATCTTCTTAATCTGTATTTAGCTGGTTTCAAAGGGAAAGTTTTAAATTATAGATTGTAATGCTATGTTGGCATGATACAGTGCTGCGTATCAATTCACTTGATGGGGCTGTTATGAAGTTAACCTACATACCACACTGACTGTGTGAATATTAAAATTCTGATTAAAAAATGTTGACCTGATTCCTTCTTTCTAGCTCATATTCTACCAGTCTTATACTAATGTAAATCAAATGAATGGATTTCAACTAGCATAAAACTGAGATAAGCATTTAGAACTGGCTCTGATACATATGCAAGGGGTGACTTTTCTAATGTGGTTTGCATTGTAAAATATTATCAAAGCATAATTCATGTGATATGGAACATAGGCAATTGTTAAATAATGTATATGCACACTGTATCTATATGTATATATTATATATACACTAATTTGCCTTGTGAACTGATATGAAAGAATTGCATCACTACATTGCACTGATTTAGTGATGGCAAAAATTTTGTAAATATCTGCATTTGAAACTGATAGATGGCTATAAAGAAGGGAAAAAATGTATTTCTATATTATTTTTGATAAAAGATCAGGATTTGCTATTCTTCAAAGAAATCTGTTCTTATGAAGCCTTTAGGTGTTCATAAATCTTCCACTTCCAACCCACTGCAAACAGCAAGATGTCTCTGAAGTTACAGCTTCTAAACAGCCTTGTGTGAGCCGTTCCAGAGGGGATAAGAAACTTCAGGTGATTCCAGAACAGGGCTGCATAGAACCCTTCTGTGCAGCCTCAGCTCCAGCTGACTTCCAGTTCCCACCTGCCCATGGGGAAGATGGCTTCAGAGCTCTTCTAGCAATTGCCCTGGGCTGCCCTTCTGCCCAGCACTGCCATTGCTATGTTATAGTAAAGACAAATGGACAGTTTGGACACTCAGTGTGCTGGTAAATGCTCTGTCCAAGACTTCAGGCATCATCTATTCCAACAATTCCTGTTTGCCCTGCTACAGGATTGCAGAGTGTAAATGGTGCATTTAAACACAAACCCATCTTAAGGCCATTCACTGAATGCAGTAAACATTAAACTGCTATTTCAGTGGGAATCCACTGACTGTTCTTTCACTCCCCTTACAAGTCTGGCACAAAATTTTAGGACGAAGGATGGAGTTAAACAATGAAGTAATGACCATAAATTCAGTACCTGTCAAAACTGCCTTTCTCTGAAGTCTATCTGTCAAAACTTCCTTCACTAAAAATAATAGAAAGCTTATTATAGCAAGAGAAATGCAGAAGGGAAAATCATACTGTATTCTTTATTTAACCAAAATTTTCCATGTGTCTAATAACTGAAATGTTACTTTGCAACCATAGACAACCTTACATTTATGGTTACCATTTCAGATTTGTAAAAACAAAAACCCAACAACCCACAGATAAAAGAACTGCATGTACTGACAAGCAGTACATGTAAATGGTACTGATGTATATACATATACGTGTTTATATTTATGTGCTCTTCTCTATATAATTTTACATAAACACTAAAATACATGCATATTTATGAATAGCTGGAATTGCATCTTGGAAAGACCTGAATAATGTTTAAAAATGTTTCCATATTCTCTTTTATATTTATGTGTGCATGATGTCTCTTTCTATATGTATGTGGGGTGTGTTTATGTTTGAAATCACTACTCTGTACACCTCAGAAATGCAGTCACTGCATGACTGGAAACTACTGCTTTGATTATTGAACCTTGCACTGGAGGGCTGTATCTAACTTAGTATTCTAAAAAGAACTATGAATTTTGTTTTTTCTACTTTCCATTGGAACAGAAATTCATTAAAATGAAGATCTGGGAAACAGAAAGTTCTGTCCAGAAGGTAATATGGCTTGGGTTGAAAAAAATTTTTAAAATAACATTATCCTTTCCTGACTTGCTTTCTCTATAAATTTGTCATTTGATAGATCAAGAGCTGTAATTTTGGCCAAATGAACCTCCATATGACTGCGAATCACAAGGCAAATTTGCTGCATCTGAGACTGAAGTGCTTGAATCTAGATCTGCAAAGACTTTCATCTTGTTTACCTACTGCAAACAAACATCAGTATTTTATAAGGTCATCTTCTTCCATGACACCAGATTTCCTCCAATTGACAATATGGGAAGATCCATTTGCTGTTTTTTTCATGGGGACAGGGTTCTTCCGTACATAGAAATACATAAAGGAGGAATAGATACGACCTAGGAGACTGCCAGTGGTTAACTCAGTATTGTCACTAAATCTGTTCAAAAACTTTGTGGAGGGAGTATGAGTTGAGATAAGGAGAAGAAAGAGTCCATTTACCCCTTTAAATTATTAATTTATTGGCCCTTTTTAGAATCCTAACTATTATGTGGCTGATTTTTTTTTCACCAAAGCTAGGAATTTGATGCTAGGGAAGATTTTATCACTGTCATCCCTTGTGGCCATCCTTCTATCTCTGACTGACATTTGTACAGTACACAGTGCAAATTGTTTGGCGTGTATTTTGAAAATCAATGTCAAAAGAATGACTGTGCTATTGATGTGGGTTCCTTACACCCTGTGGCTCTTGGAATTGTTTAAAAACTCTCATGCAAGCTCTGAACCCTGAGTAGACAATCCTTGACCTTGGGAGAACATGCATGTTTCATGCACACTGTTTTTACAGATGTTACTTTACTCACCCTGATCAGGTTTTGAAACTGCACATTTAAGGCATTTGTGTAAACATCCAGTTGAAAACAAAGTAGTAGGAAACCAACAGAAATAGAAGCATGAGAAAGCTTCATGGTTTATTCACAGTCTGCAGCTTTTCCTCTGTGACCTAAACAGGCATCTGAACAGGGAAATGCAGGGGAGGATATCAACACACGTGTAGCAGGGAAGTGTTTTCCATCAGTGGTCGGGGCTCTGGTCAGCTATTGTGATAAAAGCAGAGCCAGGCACAGTGTCTTTGCTTCATGAGTCCTTCATCAGACCTTCCTTTCAGTTTGGATCTATGAGGATTCAGCTCCCTCAGGTTGCTCTGTGATCTCTCCCAACTTTCACTGTCTAACTGCCTTGCATCAGAGAGGTTCACTAGGGAGCATTTTACACTGCCACTGGTGGCAGCTCAGTGCAGAAATCTCCCTGCCAGCCTCCCCCTCCTCGAGCAGTATCACCAAAAACAGAAGCTTAAATGTAGCTTCTGAAAACCACACATCAGCGTTTGCTTTATTTCTAAAGAATATTCACAAAACGTTTTTCTTCTCATCAAGTTATTTGTCAGACTTCAGCTACCCAGCAGAGGAAGACATTTTCAAGAATAATACTTGAAGGATCTTATAAATCAGGATCATTCCCGTGACTCTGTCTGTTCCCTAATGGCTGCATTGGGAACTACCGTGCAGATCTTTACTCACTTTTAGAGCTGCTTTCATAGCTAAAGTTCACAATTGTTTGTTTCCTTCACCTGGTCACAATGAATGTTGTATTTTTGCACTGCTGTATAGTAGGTGGAGATGTTAAATGCTGAGGTATTTTCTCACTTCACTACAATCCCATGATCTATCAAAACACTGAAGCCAGCTACGTAATTTTTGTGCAGTCTCAGAGGTTGCTCTGTAGAGAGCTTATGACAATATTTATTACAAGGTAAACTTTGTGCAGCCATTTGTCTAAGTTTCCATTATTTTGCCTCATGGGAGCCCTCAGAGGGAATATGTGAATATTTCCCTGGGTTTTCTGTTTCGATTAGAGCAATATCTCACAAAGCCATTTGCATTTTAAGGCAATGTTAGAATGACAGGCCTTAATACATGAGAGTAGTGCATTT
Organism: Ceyx melanurus; assembly: GCA_024611195.1. Lineage (NCBI taxonomy): Eukaryota > Metazoa > Chordata > Aves > Coraciiformes > Alcedinidae > Ceyx > Ceyx melanurus. The sequence continues at coordinate 18,807 of JANHGL010024970.1, read as the reverse complement.
GATTCCAGTTTGAAGGTCCTGATAAAATATGTAACTACTTATCACTGAACCCTTTGGCATGAACACATCTCTAATACACTGTGATTCCAAACCTACATTTGGAATCCCAATAGCCTTAAGTTGATACTTTTTTAAATAATAAGAAGTTTATAAAATACAGATTTTTTTTCAGTGAGTTTGAATTTTCTCCTCCATTAGTACTGGCACCACCAAGGAGAATACTTTTCCTGAACCTAATGAACATTCTTTTTCTCCTTTGTCAATTCTACATATTGATTTATCAGCAGCAGTGAGAAATTATTCCTCAGATGAGAATGCTTTTCTTTAAAGGAATTTAAAATCATATTAAAAAAAGCCAAACAACCAAACTCAAAAAAACCAACACATTCCTAAGTCCAGCACTTAATATAACTTCATTCCAATATCAGGAGACTGGCTTTTTTATGAAGTTCTTTAAGAGAGCATAAGGCATTTACTGCAGTGACTGGAGTAGGCAGCAGAAGCCCTCTGAGCTCTGCTTACACACAAGTGTATGGAGCTGAAGCCAGGATATCAAGGCTTGATCTCACTAATATTTCTTTACTATCATACATATACTTTATTATCATATATTACTTTGAGATTATGGCCATATTTAATTCTACTGAATCTGGAACACAAAACAGATTCATTTACTTCCTAAAATATAGTAAATGAAATCAGATGACTTGTTTCTTTAGGCTGGAAAATACCTTTATGAGTCAACACTTCTACAAGATACACACACACGCTCACCTGAGAGTGAAACTCTCACTGTCACACTGGGCTTTACAGTCCCTTGTAGCAGAGATGCAAAAGGAGAGGAACCTATGGTCCAATTATTTGAAAAAAGGAAAAAAAAAATACACAAAAGGGAATGAAAATTCTCCAAGATCAATGCTGTTGATGTGTTAAACAAATATAAGGATTTTTATACCATTAGAGCAACTTGTCTGCAAGTAACAAAAAACATAATTAATCACAAGTAAAAATGATAAGAAACTACTGAGGCAGAAGAAGAGATCAAATTTATTTGAACAGCAATAAAACAGAGAAGTATTAAAGCATTAAAACCATTGAAAAATCATGTTAAATCTCTCATTAAAAACATACTAAAGCTGATAGGATAAAAATTGGTATCTTTGGTAGTAGCCTTATTAATTGTAAATGTTGTGGAGTACAGTGGAATGTAGAAAGCTTTTTGGATATTTTGGTCACAACCTGAACTTATCCTGTCTAGATGATTAATTTCTGGAAGAGACTTACAGAAATGAACTAGTAGCAGGGATTAAAGAGCTGAAATTGCTGCGTAAGGTGAGATTTTATATATAAGCTTTTGTGTCATTGCATCCTGTGGAACAAAGCCAGAAATGCTCAGTGCAATTCCAAATCTCTTGTGGATTTTAAACTTTAAATCCTCCTATTTTTGCCCTGCTGTGCAAAGTGTTGTCACAATGAAAAGGTTCCAAAGAAGTATATCTTACTCTTCTGCACAGATTATAAAAATATTGCTAGAAAGCAGCTTTAAGAATGAAAAGAGAGAAAATATGAACCTGTCCTATCACAGGGAATGAAGTGATGGATAACTGTGAGCACAATGACTGCAAAGTTCATCAAAGATGTAGTATATAGAGATAATCACAAAAATTCTCACCCCCATGCTGTATTTATCCAGTATGGCTCTAATAAGTTAATTGTATAGAAACATTAAAATGATCCAAGCCTCCATATTGTTCTGTAACTCAAAAATTGATTAGATGTGGAGGCCTATTTAAAGCATTCCTAATATTATCTTTTCTACAGCACATTTTTCAAACTCAGCTGTCAAGAACACTTGGGAGATGGGTATTTTAATCAGGACTGTTAAGCTTCTTGCTCAGTGATCTTGGGAGAGATTGACTAGAGGCTGTTGCTAATGCTCATCAGTTATGCTTTCAGGTTACACCAGCGTGTAACAGTCCTGACAGTATCTCAAGAAGAGTCATTATTCCCTACATGGAGGATAAAGTTAAGAGATCTCTTCAGTACAGGGAGAAAAGTCTAAATAAGGAATATTTTTAAATGGAAGATCAACATTACCCCTAGTGCACATATTAGAACTAGGTAAAAACTCTGACTCATTTATGTAGCAAACTGGATAAAATTTGTAGTATTATTGGAGAATATCCATCAACTTTTGGTTTAAGATTTTGGGTTTTTTTATTACTGTAATCAAGATCTATGACAGATCTGTTTTTAAATATATGTTAAGCCTGTTCTTGTCTCTTATGTTTCAAACCAAAAAGGATAAGTTGTATAAATGCACATTTGCATACTAGTGGTAGGGAGGGTAATGCTTTAACTAAGAGTGGATTTCGTTGCCTACAGTGGATTTATTTAAATTATAGTTTATAGTTTATATATTTTATGTATTAGGATACCAAGCAGAGAGTTAGGAGAAAGAATGCACATATGGATTATATACATATATACATAGATGTGTGTGTGTACTGGGTTTGCATGGCAAGGTGTAGGTAGCAGGGTGGCTACAGGGGTGGCTTCTACTAGAAGCTGCCAGAAGCTTCTCCTGTGTTTGACAGAGCCAGTGCTGGATGGCTCCAAGACAGACCTGCCACTGGCCAGGCTGAGCAACAGCAGCAGCACCTCTGTGATAAGGCACTCTGATCTCATTAGCAATACATTAAATTCATTTTCCACAACTCAAGTCAGTTTTGCCCGTGATGAAAATTTGTGAGTGATGTCTCCTTGTCTTTATCTTGACTCATGAGCCTTTATGTTTTCTCTCCACTGTCCAATTGAGAAGGGGGAGTGATAAAGCAGCTCTCGTGGACACCTGGTATCCATTCAAGATCCACCCACTACATTGTGTTTACATTTACTTAGATATTTACTTGTTCACCATAATGTTAAATGTTCTTATTCTTCATTCATATAAATACTCTCTATTTTGTATAAAATACAGAAGAACAGACATTCTTAATTTGTGCATTAGAAAATGCTTGAAAGGTCACTCAAGAAACTGAATACCAGTATACATAATTAATTAGAAAGTCTTGTGAACATTTAATTAACATTAGAAGTTAAAAACATTCAGAGTCAGCTCTTTCTAGTTCTAAGATGTTGGGAAGGGACCAGCTGTTGATGACCCACTGAATTATATCCTTCATAAATCTCACACTGAGAGTAACTGTTTTCTGCAGATTACCGATGTATGTCACTCCCAAGTTGTTATCATTAAGCTTCCTTCTGAAACAGAATTCATAAAAAGAAATAAAAGTGGAGAATAAAATAGAGTTTAAAAAAGGAAATACTTTAGATTTTTGACAAGGTCATAATTTAAAGACAGAACTTGGAAAAAAAAATATCAAAAAAATCAGTCTTTTAAAAAGACTAATAGCTCCTATGAAAAGCTTCTGACAAAGATCTGGAACAGACTAGTTGATGCTGAGAAGATGCAGACTGAGGAGACAACCTGCACTGCCTTACAGAAGTGCCCACATGGGTATCTGACAATTTTAGGATTATGAAGCCTAAACTCCCTGGGATTTTGATAAAGAGGCTAGATGTGCTTAGGGGAAGCTAATGCTAGCAGTCTATAGCTCTCTCCATAGCTCGTTTTGCTGTAAAGAATTACCACTTATAAGCACTAACTCTGATTTCCAACTATTAAAGAAAACAGTGGATGTCACAAAAATTATTCCCAGTTCCAAAAAAGAAATGTTTCTGATAGAGGTTCTTCAGTGAAGGAAACAACAACAAAAACAACAAAAAGAATAAAAATAAAACTAGGCCAGTGAAGGAAAATGGAACAAGTGTATGCAAAGAGGATTCCAAGTAAACTGCTGCAGTGGTTTTACCATGAAGTTGTAATATACTATGGAGAAAGAATAGGGTGCAACTTACTCCATTTTATTCATTACATGGAGTAGAAATCCTGTCTGATAATTCTGCTATAATTGAAAATTACAGATCTGCAAGTAGCACTCTATGGAGGTACACAAGGAACTGTAACTCCAGCTTATATGTATGCAAAGTCAGAGTAATTATAATGCAGGTAGAATATTGTGCAGCTGCACAGCCATCTCTCTGGCAAATGATTGGGAACACCATGCTGACTGACTACTGCAGGAGTAAGAACTGCCCGAGTTCTCCAGTAAATCCCAGCAGCTCATTGTTTCAATGATCCAAAGCTGTAAGATTGTTCAGTTTGCACTATTCAATCAGTTTTCATACTGGAAGATTGCATTTTTTCTTGGTTTAGTTTGATTCTATTTTTAAATTACAAATTGATAAATATAAGGTACATTATAAATGATAACACAAGATCTAGGGAAGAAAAAAAAAACAAAAAAAACAACCCAACATAGGAATAAAAAAGGAGTGGGAAGGAGGACTGGAACATAACATCCATGCCTATAAAATCCTTCAAACCAAGAGAGCCCTACAGCATGTTGCCAAAGGCAGTACTATCTCTTCAGGTGGGATTGAAAGCCAACTACATTATTCTGCTACTGAAGAGCAGCAGTTTCTACTGTGTCTTTACTGCAGGAAGAAACAGAGGCCATTTTAAAGTGAAGGTGAAGAATGAGTAAGGATAATGTACAGAAATTTCCCAACACTTGATTCCACAAGGATCTTTCATGGGGAGGTGCTTCTAATGTTGCTGAAAATACAAAGGGGAAATAAGGAAAGCCAAAACTGACCACAATGTGACTCTAAGTCAACCACAGCTTTTGAAGGAGCTCAGGTGATCTTGTCTTATTCAGTTGAAAAAGGCAGGCTTCGAAGATCATGGTTCTCCCTGGCTACACACTGGGGGTTGAAAGTGGTGCTGAATCAAAGTCAGGCATTTCCAAGTGTCCAAAATAATTTCCTGCAAGCTGTAGGGTTTCCTTGGAGATTTTATTTTGAAGTGCTAGATGCTGTTTGGCTGAGACTTGACAAGCTGGTAACCCAGGTGCAATTGGATCTACGGAGATACCGATTGTGGTATTTAGGGAATTAGTTCTTGGAATGGTGTAGCAGAAAAACTTTGCTCATGGTACAACAGAAATGTGCAAAAAATCAAGAGACAATGTGCAGTGTGTTTTGAAACTACACAGGCTTTGAAAATGTCTGCCATTGAAAATAATGGATTTTATTTGCTTTTAAGCTCTGTTGTGGAGAGCAGGAATCAATAATGCTCCTCTCCATTAAATCAAGACTGTTTCTACTTTCTGGTATTCCTTTCAGTATTGCACATAGTTTTATTACTTCATGCTTTTCTCACAGGCTTCAGTAATTGACTGGCAAAGCTACAGCATTTAAGAAAGTTTTTTGCACTTGGCATCAAAAGACAGAGAGTTCCTGAGTGCATTTCATTTGTGACTCTTTAAAACTTGCAGTCAAATCATGTCTCTTCAGCATGAAGCTCCAAGGAATTACACAGATAAAGCTCGAAGAGCAGAAGAAACCTGAAAGAGGGGTAGAAAAAGCAAGAGGAACTAGAAGGGGATACAGGAAACACAGAAGCAACAGACAGCATAAGCTTCAAAAGGCAAGACATGGAATCTCGTGGTACACAGAAAAATCAAAAAAGAAAACAAAAGGTAACATTTTGGTGCTCACCTAACCTTCAAAAGGCAGCCTATGGAGACACTGAAGAGAGAGCTATAGCTGCCTCTGAGATTTCATCTTCTGTGAAAAGTGTAGATTGACATGAATAGAAGATTGTCTTTTCAGGACCAAGTCTCTGCCTATCAGTTAAAAAAATAAAACCAAAACAACAACGATAAAAGCAAAACAAAATGAAAGCAACAATAAGGACATCTTAACAATCCCTTGTTTACCATCAATTCAGTTAAACATGTAATTAGCTTTTTTTCTTTAATGTCTCGGGCAGCTTGGTTTGTCTGACTGTTCCTGCCTTACTGTCAGGCATTCAGCTCTCTTTAATACAGAGTGTGCCCAGGACGCTTATCCTTTACCCAGAGCATACCCAGGAGAGCTGTCCTTTGGAACATTTAGCCTTTATGGTCTATCTTCCTTTCTGCTCTGGAAAATGAAACTTGCTCCCTTCCGCATGTTGCCATAATGTGTTCTGATCACTGGAATTCATATGTCATTCTCATTTTCAACACTAGCAGGGCACAGTAAGTACACAGCTGGTGCCAGGAAACCAGCCTCCTGTTGCTGGTCTCTGGTGGGAGCTTATTAGTGACACCATACACTCTTCAACTGAGCCACTGGATTACAATGACCATGGAGAGACCAATTCTTCTCCCAGTGTCATCAACAATAAAACACCCACAGACTATAATGAAAGCTCTGTAAAACAATTTGGCAGTATCAGGACCTTGACTTTTTAGATTGCATTTTTCTTTTTCTGAATCACTCTTATAATGCAAAAGAAAAAGAATAGCTGGAACCTAGTCAGGAGTGTGTGAAGGAAGCAATAGAATGCTTTTTATGGGACAAGAATGGCTAAGTGAAGCTTCAGAGGAGGTTATGTTCAAGGGCTGGGGCCATTAGGGCTGCCATTAGATAGCTCTTCAAATGTGCTTGGAGCCAGACTGTCCCTCTGACATCATGAGTCAAGAGTTGCCCCATCAATAAATACACACTTTCAGAGCATTTTCAATCAAAATAGGACAGAAATTAAGGGAAGAAAGAAAGGAAGAAATCAGTGAGCTGAAGTGAAAGGAACAACTTTTAAGAAAGCTCATAAATGGTCGATTAGGATTGATTTTTGTTGTATTTCCCTTAAATAGAACTGAGTACAAAAATGTCCTTGAATTTGATCTTTACCTTGCCTTCTCAATGCTGGGAAGGTCTTGCTGATGCATGTTGTACCTCAGCAGTGTTAAAAATATTTCAAACAATGCGACAGTTCCTAGTTTTAATAGATGTCAGTTTCTAAGCACATGTGGACAGATCCTTATTCAGCTGCAAGGAGTCATGAGAACCAGTACAGGCAGAAAACAATAATTATCATAGGGTGGTAAAGTCTGTCCCTTGGAGCATGTCCCATCAAGTTTACAGATTCTCTCAATACCAGGTCTTGATCTAAAACATGATAATGTGATTCTTAAGAAATTATGGGAAATAAAAATACTAATTAAAAAGACAACACAAGGAACTCACTTGCAGAATAAAAAAATCTAAATGAGCCAAAGGTTTCTTATGGTGGTCTGAAATAAATTATTACATCAATGAACCTAGTAAAGCCTGTTGAAACTACAGAATAGGTCAGAGAAAAGAACCTATATTGATAGTGCAGAGAATTTTATCTCCTTGAAGCAAACAAGATGTAGATTATTTGATGTCTGTGGGGGTAATAAAAAAGGTTTTAACTTTTACACTATTATTTTCACTTCCTTGAGGTAGTCTCACTTGAAAATGTTTCAGTGAAAACAAAGTTAACGGATACCAAACCTATCATACCAAAATCTTGTGAAAAGGCACATTTGGTCCAACACACCAAACTTCTGAATACAAATCATACTTCATAAAGCATCAATTAATGTAATTTTCAGAGAAGTAGGGCTTTAAGCACATCTCTGATAGCATTTGTATGCCTAGTCTGGCAGGTAATTAGAAACCTCAGTCAGAGAACCTGCTAACAAGTCCGTGGGCTACAGCTCTGATTAGTCTTTAACACTGACATTAAGAAACAGAATCACTGAACTAAGAACCATTAGTTGTCAATATATTGTTCAAGCAAGCTAAAAATAAGAGTGGTTTCAATGTTAGAAAACTGATGTTAGAACCACTAGAGACTTATAGATAGAAACATAAGGTAAGACAAAGCATTAAACCAATTTGGGATTGAAGGATCTATCAGTTCATTAACACCATTATGGCTATAAGAAGAAGAAAAAACACATGGAATAGTCCTGCAGTTAACTAATAATTTCATGGTTTAAGCACAGCTTATGGGGGTGCAGGCTGCCCTTTCCCAAATGCTAAACTGGAGAACAAGAAGCAGAGTGTCATCTCAGGGAACAGCTTCAGTAATCTGACACACATCAACCTCACAATATTAACAGAATTCAGAATTACAGACTTCCTACTGCATTAAAAAAACTCTGAGATCTCAGGAATGATTTGTGAACCTTAGAACTGTAGAAGTATTCTGGCCAGAAAGGACTTCAGGGAGTCCTTAGTGCATCCTCCTACTTCAAGCAGGGTCAACACTCAAGGAAACTTCCCAGGGCTTTGACCATATGTCACAAAACTCTCTTTGTCCAGAAAGTTTTGACATGGGTCACAAAATCTCCAAGGATCTCCAATCTGTAAACACTCTGGACAACCTGCTCGAATGCTTTAGTATCTTCAGGGTGACACATTTTCCTTATATCCAGCTGGAATGTTCTCTTTTGAAATTTATGATCCCTATCACTCATTCTTTCCTGGAGTTCATTTGCACTTCAGCAGAGAGCCTGGTCCCAACTTCCTGGTGACCTCACTGTAAGTATGAGAGGACTACAGTTAGGTTTGCTCAAAGCCATCTCTTCTCCAGGCTTAATAAGTCCCAGTTTCTCATGCTCTCCTCACAGGATAAATGCTACAGCCCCTGATCAGATGAACTTGCTTCCATTTATCAAAACAATTACTGCCCTGGAGCTCCCAAATGCAATATTTCACTTGTCCCAGAGGGGAACAATCAGTGCCTTCCATAGAATGGCTGCAGCTTTCTGAAGAGGATTATTTCACCCTAGGTGCAGGGCTTTGCATTTGTCCTTGTTGAATTTCAGAAGGTTCATATCAATCCATTCCTCCAGCCTTTTAAAGCCTTTCTGAATGGCTCCTGTGAACCCCCAGTTCAGGATTGTCCCAGGATGAGGGTGCACCCCATTTCCTCTTCTAGATTAAAGCTATTGAAGAGAATAAAAGGTGACAGATGCACAATTGACCCCCAAGGAACTGCTAACTGGCAAAACACAAACCATTAACCACTGCACTTTCTGACAAGCCAGTCAGATTATCATCTATTTAGTAGCTCCCTTAGCTAAGATCTTGCTGTCCTGACTTGGGTACAGAAATGCTGCAGGAGACCATGAGCTGTATCTGTGATAAACAACTCCCACTGCTCTTCTCTCATCACAAAAGGTGACCACAATCTTCTGGCAAGATTATCCCTTGGTCAACCTGTGTGCTACTCCCAAATACCATTTTCTTCTTCAGAAATGGCTTTCAAAAGGTAAAGTCTTCCCCTCACACACAAAGTGATTAATTATGACACTGTATGCTTTTAAAATCTAGCTGTAATTAAGAATAGGAGATATTGAAATGCAAAGAAGATTTTAATGCAAATAGACTGAACCAATAATCCTCTCAGAATAAGGTACCCTGCAATGCAGCAGCTTGCTGTGGTTGTGTGATTCTCAAGGTAGTGAGAAATGGAGAGCAATTAAAAGTGTTCCAAAAAAACCCGACACATCTTTTTTCCTTTTTCATTTCTTACTTCTTTCTGAGTATTCTGCCCTTCTGAAGAGAATACAGAAGAACAAGAACACAACAATGGACCTGTGAAGCTGGGGGCAAGAGAAATAAGTGCAAAGTAAGATCTCAAGCCTGAGGGCAGATTCAGGAATTTTAAAGGATGGAAAAAAAATACCTTTGTCTGTGTGCTTGAAGCTGCCACAAGGACTGAAAAAAGCCCTCGTTGGTACACCATGCACAGGGACATTTCTTAACAAGGGTTTGCAGAGCTATCTAGACACTGGAAATCGGGGTGAGAATTTTGGCATTAAATTTACTTTGGTCAGAGACAGGGTCAGGTTTTTAAGGACTGCAGAAAGGAGAGGGATTCAAGTGTAAGTATGACAATTTCTGTTGTTGGCAGATAGTGAGTCTGCACCAGTGCTGATGTATGTACATGTGCACATGGCATGGAGCAAATACCTACAAAACATGAAAGCCATGTGTAGAACAGTAACTCCATGTCATTTGAGAGCCACACATGTAATTAATAGTTCTGAATTTGCAAATGTAAAGCCAGCAGAATTTGACACTCCTTGTTATTTTTAAAACAAAAGTGCTTTTTCCTAGGCTTGCCTGCACTAAATTTTGATTCTCTGCCATCCCCTTAGTAAATGAGTAGGGGAAGTTCCACAAAAATCTTAACAGATTATACTTCTAAATAGAAGGTGTGCTTGTTTGACAAGTTTTCCTTGACAGACCCAAGCCATGGAACTATCACAGCCTTTCCCATGAGGAGTCAGTGAAGGAGATGCTGCCTTAGTTAGATGGGGCTGTGTTGTCTTGGGGCTCCCTGTGCACTTTCTTGCAGCTTTTCTGATTGCCTTCAGAGGCAGTGATGAGGGACATCAGCCCACTCTGTCCTCTGTGCTGAAATGGAGGGTGTTTTTCAGTCTGACTTTTAACATGCTCCATTGGCTTCCAGTAAACAAGTCTGTTTATGAGTGTGGCAAATCAAGAGAACAGTTTAAAACTACGCTCAAAGAAATTTATTCCCAGTCATCCTATCATATGTCAGGGATTCCCATATATGATGCCCAAGTCTCTGTTTAATTCTTATCTCCTGAGGCCATGTATCTCAGAAGTACTCTCCTCTGTACTCTGGACTGTTTTGAAGAGAAAACAATAATAAAAAATAGAGCTTTCTCGATGGCTTTCACTCTCCCAACAGTCCTCTGGGATCTGAATTGCTCTTTCCCTTCTTTTCTGTTGCCGTTCTCCAGCCCTGTAGCTGATAGTTCAGTTTCTCTCTGTATCCTCTCCTCTGCTGTCTGTATCTTTTTCCCTCAGGGCTCTTACTGCCCCTTCAATTGCTTGCTGCTCTCCTGCATTGCTCTCCCACCCACACCACCACCCCCTGCAGCAGGTTTGGCATTGCTCTACCTGTGCTCTTATACACACGGGACTGCACCTGAGTGCTGCACTGATCAACTCGGATCTGCTCAGCAGATATTCTCCAGAGCAAACCCTTGTAAAATATGCTGATCCACTTATGCTGTCTACCACAGAATCACAGGATGACAGGCAAGGGATGGCAGAACAGCAGCTGGAGTAATGGCAAAGAAAGGTTACTCCATTTCAATCACTTTTGAATACATTCTGAAAAGATACTGAGCTTATGTTTGAGATCTTTTCAGTAGTCACAGGAATATTATTGCCATAACACCACTGCAGTTCCCTAGAATTCACTACTTCTATTTCTAGAATTATTGCTACAAAAGAATATGTAGGCTAACTGAATAGACCAATAGACCTTTTGATATTTGCACTTCCCTATATTTGATCTTTTCTGAAAATTAATTTTCAGTAATTTGCCATTTTCAGTAACTGAAGAGTCCTTCAGATAAGATAACACTGTTACAAATGTGCACTGAATAAAGTCAGAGTGAGTTTCCAGCTATGCCTTTGTCACTTAGAAACAACGTCCCTTAATGTTGAGGGGAACATTGTTCAGTGCACCTGGATTCAAAAATAAGTAGCAGTTTTAAACTTGTGTTCAAAGAAACAGCTGGATGGAAGCAGGCTCTTACATTATCTCCAGCTTTGCTTTATTTCATATGTCTTTCACTGGCAGGAACAGAGCACCATTAGTAATAACAGCACATTATAAATACACACAAAAATATTATTAATTCATATATGGGAGTAACCTTGTATCTTGTTATTTTCTTGTAAGGCATAAAACTAAATATGTTAGGATAAATAAAAATTTGCCTGATGCAAGAAAACTAAAGTGAACAAGATTTTGTAGAAATGTAGATTTCCTATTCACATGTTAAAAGCAGAAATGTTACAGCACATTCATAGACCCACAGCCTGACAAAAAAAACCAACAACAAACCAACCTCTAATTCTAGGCCATTATATTCCAGGTCATTATTGTGAAATTCTTTTTTAAAGCATAGAAACAAAAAGTCTGTAATAGATTTGTCTGTTGTAGGAGCACAAATCATCAATGGGTTAATATCTGAGATGAACAACACAGCACCAAAGTGAAAATACATACACAGAAGCTGAGCTGACTGCAGGCTGAAATTAAATCTTCTGCCTTCATTTGCATGCAGCAAAGTGCAGCTTTAATCCAGTTGGGGCACTCTGGTTGTAGGTGAACATGTAAAAACCTTAGGGTTGAAATGAAGCCACCCAGTGAAAGCTCCTAGTCTGAGACGGCAGAAAGAGGACTGTGCAATTTCCCTGCTGTTTTGGGGTTTGTTTTTTTTTGCTTTGTGAAATATTTGCCAGGCTATCTTCATGTTTATATTTAGCTAGTTTGTCATCTAAGAAGGATACATTAGTTTTGTCTCTAGGTCCTGGGGAGCTAAGACACAAAGAGTAATTTTTGTGTGGTTTTTTCTCACCTCCAGTGACTACAGGAATGTGCCAGGCTAGTGCTTTATAACACTAATTTGAAGATGTGGCATCATAAAAGATGTGAGCAGTTACAAAGCCTGCTGGAAGAGTGGTAGAAAACTCTTCAAGCAGACCAGTTTGGTGCTCCATCACTAATAGCACCTTCTGGGAGAAGTTCTTGTAGAGAGCTACAGTCACACCCAGAGTCAGGCCTGTCTCGTGTTCCAGACACCTCAGCAAAGTGACATAAACAGGAGCCTGGGAGCAGCTGGAGCAGTGAGGCTGAGCTGACACCCAGCACCTGAGCTTGCCACACGTGCTGCCTTTATTTTGTATTTTATCCTTAATCAAATGAGGTAGGTGTATACAGGAGATAGCTCCGTTGGACTTAGAAATGTAATTCTGCTACTACCCTTGGATTTCTGCCACATTAGTTACCTATTTTATCCATGCTTGGTGCAGGTTGTGGCTTCCAGCAATGGTACAAAAGTTTAACAATCTCTGGGCTTTTTAGTTGTAAAATGTTTCAAATTCTACAGGGAATTTGGAATGGAATTAATTTTACCAGAGCAAATCTGCACAATGCCACTGACTACACTAGCTGAAGAGCTGACTGGTCACCATGGGGCACACAAAGAACCAAGGAGTCAGTGTTGAAAGTTTGGATTAAACTTGCATTTAGGAATGATATTTAAAATCAGAAGCTAACCAGCTAGAGTTACAGTGTGGGGTCCCCTCCAAGGGATACACTTCAAGAACTGCTCCAGCATGTGTCCCTTCCATGGGACAGTATCTGCTCCAGTGTGGGTCCCCCATGGATCACAAGTCTTTCCAGAAAACCTGTTCCTGCATGGCACAGATCTCTCCATGGGCCGCAGCTCCAAGAGCCTGCCCTGACATGGGGTCACAGGCTCCCTTCAGGACACATCCACCTGCTTCACTATGGGGACTATCTGTCTCACCATGGCCTTCATCATGGGCTTCAGAGGGATCTCTCTGATTCCTGAAGCAGTTCCTACTCTTCCTCCTTCACTGACCTTGGTGTCTGCAGGGCTGTTCTCACATCTGTCTCACTCCTCTCTCTCTCAACAGCTGCTGTGCAATGTTTCTTACCCTTTCCTATACCTGCTATCGCAGAGGTGCCACCACTGTTGCTAATGGGCTTGGCTTTGGGCAGCAGCAGGTCCATTTTGGAGCTGGCTGGAAGCATCTGTGTCTAATGTGGGGACAACTCCTAGACCTGTCCTTCTCACAGAAGCCACCCATGCAGCCCTCCTGCCACCAAAGCCTTGTCATGTAAACCCAATACACAGAGATATATGAGAAAGGAGGCGAGAAAAAAATGGTCATGCTAATTCAGCATATAAATCATTTTGTAAATGTGATTTCAAGTACAGGCTGATGCTATTCCACTAATGAGTTTAATTCAGTTCTATTTTTTGTACAATCTTAACACTATAAAATTATTTCTTTCCTGTCAGTCTGGCTCTCTAACTTATTATTGCACTTGCATTTGCTGTGTTATGAATTGTTCCCACGGCTGTAAAAATAATATATTTCATTCACTCTGACTCCAGTTTTTTCTATTAAACTTGAATCACTTACTTTTATTGTTGAAGAACTGCAAAATTAAACTGCATTATGAAAACGAAATAACATCCTGTGTATGTTACTGCTTCATATCTGTTTCATATTGAGCTACTGCTGAATAACAATTGCATAATATCACTTTCCATTACAAGCAGTCTTTATTAACCTTTGAGAACTCTTTTCATTCACTGAGATTCCTAATGTTTGATAGCAACACTTGCTTTGGTTTTAATTTATTTGATTTGTAGAAGAGCTGAGTTAGCAACAACAGTCAAATGTAGTAAACTCAATTTTCTGTATTATTTCCACCTCTATTTTCGACTTTAATATGTTGCTTTACAACAGAAATGAAATTTGTGTGATAGCCCAATAGTTTAAGTTTCATTAGATGTCTGATCCTTTTCATGCCAGTATCAGATGAAATGCAACATTAGTGCAAAAGGAGAAAGGCACCTATGTGCACATCTTTGAGTTCAACTGAAAATCAGATGCCCTCAAGATGATTTCACACATCAGTTTAAGAAGCTGGAAGTATCTGATAATCTACACCCAGAATGTCTTCATTGCACTGTGCTCATAAGTGAAAATACAAATGAATAAAGCTTGGCACTTACCAACTTCAACAGAAGTTACTCATGTAAATCCCCACGGGTGTTATATATTTGCACTTAAAGCAATGACAAATGGGGAATGGATGATATATAACATATATAAAATATATAATCTTTCCACAAGTGTGTTATTTTACTTGCAAAATATAGCTCAATTTACACATTAGATTAATCAGAATTTCAGTTAGTTTAATGATGCTTTATCACCAGAATTGTGATAGGCTACTGGAGAGAAAGGTGCACAGAGGTAGAGCTCATCCCAGAATTTTTAAGTATTATAACTTATTTTATAGAATGTTCCTTTTTTTAGGTATTAGGCATCATAGATATTTATGGAGTCTGACTTGGAAAAGGTTTGCCACTTCCCATTTTATTTTCAGGTGCTTTAGACCATTTAAGACACAACTTTACAGGCTGAAGGTTTAGTAAAGCAGAGCAAGTGAGGAAGAAAAGGGAAAATAAAAAGAATTAGTTATGAGGGATTGTGTAACTGAAACGTTAATGATGGAATTACAGCCTTTTAAAACCTACTTCACACCTTGCAAGAGAGCAGAGTGCATCCACAGAATGAAAAGAACAAGGAAAGGCTGAATGCAGAGTGACTGAAGAGGTGATTAATTAGTGAACTGAGTGGCACAGTAACTTTCAGTCCCAGATGTATATTGACGAACTATTTTTCCAGTTGTTACCACCATTTCTTGAGTCCTTCATCTAGCCACCCCTCTCTGACTTATCGGATTCCTGAGCTCATCGCAATGATTTTCCAGTTGCTGTGACCGTATCTTAAGAAGCATTAACTGAAAAAGCAATGGGTAGGATTTGAGAAGGCAACAGAGAATTCTTTTTAATTTTTTTTGTATGTAGAAAGAGGTGATAAAAGGAACAGCTTTTTAAGCATTTTGAGACTTCTGAAATTTAAATCTAAACTATTTAAATTGTATGTGACTTTAAATTCAGATTAAATTCAGATAGGAGCTCAATGTACATTACTATAAATTACTATAAATTTTCCAATAAGGCTAAATATAGAAGTGCATTCCTAAATGAGTGAAAATGCAAGATGATCTTGTCTGTATCTACTGTAACTATTTTTTAAAGTAGCTGTGGGCTGTTGCATGCCACCTAGTATCAGTATGTAAGGAAGCAGAAAAGAGTAGATGAGAATATATAGCATTTGCCCCAACATTCCTGGAGGCTTTCAAAGGGTCAAATTAAGTTAGAAAACAGCAGTGGGAAGCACAACAATAAGAATGAATTCTCTAATGATTTCACGTCTGTTATCTGAAAATGTTATTAAAAGGAAAGTTTATCCAACTAAAATATTGAACTACTCATGATGAAAGAAATCACCACCTGGCACAGTTTAAATGGTTATTATCCTGGGGTTCACATTTAACTCCCAGAAGAAAATATTCCGAGTACCGATTGATTAATGAAAGTCGTGGTAATTGGTAGCAAGAGAAGGTATTTTGCTAAATCCACCCCTTCTGATATGATTTACCATAATAATGACTACTTAGCTAGAGTGAAATATCTGAAAACCAGAATCTATAACGTAATTTTGATGATGACTGGCTTTGCTATTTTCATTCCTAATAAACATAAAATGATTACAAATCAGTATTCCTAGAAAATAAAGTATGTTGGGTGACACTGTCAGACATATAGCATGTTTTGGGATTTATTGATTTTTTCCTAAATGGGAATTTATTAAGTTCAGTAGGAAGGTACTAGCTATGAAGCTGCTCTTAGAGCTTCTTGAGAACATCTGCAGACTCCTCTCCAAATGAGCTGATTGATCACATCACAATTAATTTCAGCTCTACACATTGAACTCTGCATGCTACACTGATGGGTTGTGTGGACAAGTGAGCTGCAGTTACCTATATGGCCTTTCATCCTCAATATTTTTATTCATGAATTAAAAAATAACCAACAACAGCAAAACTACTGAGAAATCACAGAGCAAGCTGCAGTTATTATTGCAGACATGTCCTGAAATGAACTTTCTTACAGCAAAACTCTTCTTTTAATGAAAAATTTCATCTGTCCTAATTCACTGAGTGGAAAGCTGAAAGTAATTATCTACTGGTTATTACAGCAGTAGGTGGCACATCTATAGCTACAAGAGTGTCACTGTTTCCATTATGAACCCTGTTATTCTAGGTTTGAAAAATTTGCAGATTACTGAAACTTGGCACAAAAGTTAGAAGGTTAGAAGCAGCCTCTCTAAAAGAAATTTTTGGTATCCAGCCATTTTCAGATTAAATGATTGAAGATGAATAATTTGCTTCTTGAACACATATTGTGCTAGCTTTTCATTCTGGAAAGACTTCACTAAAAATAATGACATTTACCTTACACTCAAGACTCCCCATACTATTTAAAACATGACTTTCTTTAAATTGTATTTATCAGGATCATATAAATATCACACAGTAGTTCCACTAACACTCTGAATGATATCATGGGGGGATTACATTTTATATTCTATAGAAGTATTTGTCCCTTCTGATTGTTGCTGGTGAGGACTGGTGCTGCAGCCAGCCAGCCCTCATCTGGAGAAGCAGGGGGTGGTTATTTTGTGAATAATGGGTTTCTGGCTTTAGGTAGCTTGAGGGAAACTGGGCAAATGTCTGCGAAAGTGTATCACATGTATTGCCAATTCTGCCATCACAAGATTTCTTATTTTATAATTTTTTAATAATATTTTAATAAATTAATCAACATGGACCAGAACTGAGGCATACTCCAGCCCAGTTACACCAGCTACATGATCTGAGAATGAGGATACAAATCCTTTAGACACCAACAATATGACTGGGGAAAATACCTTGTTTGCAAGTACAAATGCAATGATGACCCTGGTGATACAACATTGGGAAAAGAAAGCCAGCAGAGAGACAAGAAAACTTTTTAATGTATGTGTCTGTATTCCAAAACTGTTGAATATATAAAACTAAACTAAGCAGCTGCTCTTTGCAATGGGTTTTTGTGAAGTTTGATTGGTATGGCATATATCAAAAGGAATTGCAGCCCTAAAACACTCCACTATCAGGATCATGTAAAACTTAAACTTAAGATGCCTTAATATGTTGAACAACAGTTTGATTTTTTCTCCTTTTTTTTTTTTTTTTTTTTTTTAATGCAGGTAACAAAAGTTATCCTTTCCCAAGTACTTCAAAGTCACATTGGACATGGGTGGTCAGAGATGAGCAAAACACAGAGAGAAAGGCATTGACAGAATCAGAAATCTGTCAGACTGGTGATATTCAGGATACAAGCATCTCTCACATGACCTTATGTGTAAAGCTGTGAAGATGGTTGTTAACACTGAATGAAAGATTGCAGAACTCTCAAGGACACAGCAAACATCTAACAGCTGCCTCCAGCTAACTCTGTAATCTACAGGTGTACAGATGCACAGTATTTTCTGAAGCAAAAGGAAATTGTTACAAATTAATTATCCTAACGTTTTTGCCTAACAGGCAAGAAAATTAACGTTTAGAACACTATGGTACATCTACAGTTAGTGTGCATCACATCACATTCATATGTTCAGTATTGCTCTACAAGAAGAAAGATCTAATCATATTATTTAATAGCTGTTCCATTGGTTCGTGCAAATTCTGTTTGCACAGTCTTTTTAAATACCAAAAAAAATAAACCCCTTCTGCTTTTTGAACTACTGTTCTCTTTTCTACTCTTAACTGTCATTCAGTGGGAGTTCATATGATTAAAAACAGTACTGGGAAGTATTTTGGCAAAGCTATTTATTATTTGTTTTCCTTCCAGAGAATAACCCTGAAGAAACTAGAGAGTAACATCTTATTTTCTCTAGACACATATTTCAAGTTGATGCTTGGGGCTTTTAAAGCCTACAATTTCCAGGACCTCCTTATTTTTAGGATATTTTAAGTAGCAAGGCATTCATTTTCTAAAAAATAAAAAAATAAAAAAAATAAAATAAATGGTCTGTAGTTTTTAGGTAGAAAGATAGGTTTGATGTTCTTTGTAAGAACATGTATTTGATGTTCTGTGTTGTAGGATTTCAGAGTGCAGTGCAGACACACACCAGAAGCAATGGTGCATGAGCCATTATGCAAGCACAGCATTTAACAGCTTCAAGAGCTGGGAAAGGTGCTAATGGAAGAAGTACAACTTCTCTAAACACATTCCCACATCCACATTCACATGAGATCACAGAATCACAGAATGTTAGGGGTTGGAAGGGACCTAGAAGATCATCTAGTCCAGCCCCCCTGCCAGAGCAGGA
>JANHGL010024969.1:0-59901 GCA_024611195.1 Ceyx melanurus | reverse complement strand
GCGGCTCCCGCGGCCCCTCTGGAACCTTCCGCCCCGCCCCGCCCCGCCCCCGCCTCGCGCTAGCGCGCCGCGGAAGTGACGCGACGCCGCCGCCAATACTGGTTCCGCTGTCTGAGGGGAACAGCGCGTCTCGCGTGCCTCCCGCCGCTGGCACCCTGTGGCGATGGGCGAGGGGCGCGCGGCCTTCCCGCTTCTGCGCGGCGCTGAGGGGACCGGTGGCCGAGGCGAGCGGGTGGCCCGTGCCACGGCGGTCGTGGCTCTTCCAGAGGAGGCTGGAAAGGCCCTTCCCGCGTTTTGCAACCTCAGCTGCAGGTGGCCGTGGCAGAAGGTGTAGCGAGCTGTTTCTCGCCACTCTTCGTAGAGCAGTTGCACTGAACAACAAAGTCCTCAGGCCCCAGTCAAGCAGTAAAATTCCCCAGAGGAAAAATAAAAGGCAGTGGTAATGTTTGTGTAAGCACAGATAGAGGAGGAGAGGACCTGGGTATGTTCAGCCTGGACAAAAAGAGACCTACTTGCTCTGAACTACTCACCAACAGGATGTGGGAGCCAGGTGGGCTTCATCTCCAAAGGAACAAGAGATACCGCAAGAAGAGATGGCCTCGAGTTGTACCAGGAGAGGTTTAGGTTGGACATGAAGAACAATTTATTCCCCACAAGGGATATGAAGGCCTGGCCCAGGCTGCCCAGGGCAGTGGTAGAGTCCCCTCCCATCCATGGAAGGGTTTCAAAGCTGCCTAGTTGTGCTGAGGGACATGGTTTCGAGGTGACCTGGCAGTGCTGGGTTAGCAGTTGGGCTTAATGATTTTGAAGGTCATTTCCACCAAAACGGATCCGTGATTCTATGTCTTACATAAAAAATGGAACCCAAGACAGGCTACACCACCTCAGCATTTAAAACGTTGATTTCTCTAAAAGAGGTTGCCAAATGTGACATCTGCTTTACCACACTGAGGGATGCCAGCTCTTTGATGATTTATGGGAACAGGGATTCTTTTTCTTGTAAAGTGAACATCCAGAAATTAATGGAATTAATTAATCTGTAAAGGGGTTTACTTTTGTAGAGGTACAGAATGAAAAATAGATCAGATTAAGGTAAATTTGTAGAAGACCTGAAGCCAAAGGTCAATTCTCAATTCCACAAAGCAGTTTTAACATTGCACTAAAGCTTTTATTATAATCTGCTGGCCCAGCAGTTCAAGCTCTGCAGTTGAGAAAGGGTCAGGAAAGATCAGTGGAACTAACTCTGGGGTTGTGTTTAATTTTCATAGGACTGAGCTTTAGCCTGTCCATCTTCAGGAATGGCACATGAAGCTGGGCTAGCTGATTTTATCTGTAAAATACAATACGTTCAACTAGAAATTTACTTATTTAATTGGGTAAGGGCAGCTGCTTACTCAGGAATTGTTTCCTCATCATCTTTCTGTTGAGCAGTGACTGACACAAGAAGAAACTGTGTATTTTCCTCAACTTCTAATCTTTGGGTTTTCTATTCTCTGGAAATGGAAATGACCATTCTCTGGTGGTCAAATTAGGAAGTGTTTGCAGGTTTAGAATTTAAATTGGTATTGCTTTGTAACTTTTCTGGCTAGAGGGGAAAATACTTTCACTAATATATAAATTACACAAATAAATGAATTTGTGAGACTGTAATTATTTTTTTTTCTTGAGATATTTTAAATGCAGTGTTTATTTTGTTTCCTTAAACAAGGTGCATGTTCTGCACTTCCACTTGAGTGGCAGCTTCCATGTGGGAGAGTTGTGACTCGTCATGTAAAAACAAGATTCACACAGCTCTCCTCTGCATAAAGCTGTATCTGGATGCTGCAGACTTCCTTGGCTGGGGACAGAAGAGAGCCTGACAAAGCCAAGTTTTCTTCTACTGCACATCCTCACAAGATGCCAAGTGTCAGGGCTTCTCTGGGGGAGACCAATCACAACAGTTCCTGCATCTGGAGGTGGAAAAGGAGCTAGGTTAGAGTTAGCAGGAGTTCTGAAACCCAGTGGAAAGCTGCTGGTCTAGTCTGGCAGGTGACCTGCAACACAGAGTGCTCTTCAGTATTCAGCAGCTCTAGAGGTGGGGGGCAGGGGAAGCATCCCAGTGGGCTTTGGAAGGATCAGGTCTGCTTCTGTCTGCAGGCTTGGACAACAACTGATGACAGTCTTTGGATAGTCATGTGGAGGCAAATCACTACAAAATGTTAGCTCTGGTAAATTTAACCTTCAGATTTTCTACCTCTTTGCCTTCTTATCTTTCCCTGAAGTGCAGTGTGCTTTTCCACTTGTCTGGGAACAACAGCTGTTTATCTCGATTAACAAAAAAAAAAAAGAAATCCCAGACCAATTGCTTACATGGTTTTATAATATTTCTGTGTGCTGTAAATTCCTCTCTGTCCTGTTCCTGCTCAGCCATATCCCTTTGTTACAAGTCAGTTCTCAGCTTCTTGCTGTCTCCTCTCCCCGTGTCTTTTCCTTCAGATGTGCTGCCCCAGGGTTTGCTCACCCTTCTGCATTATTGCAAATGGATTCAAGCTGTTCCTTAAGTAAATGGCTTATGAAAATAAGCACCTCATTCTTATTTTATTTGCACTTCCATTTATTTTACAAGGCATCGTTCACACAATGAGTAACAAGGTACTGATCCAAACAATTCTGTAACAATTAAAAAAGTAAACATTTGTTGTGACCATGTACATTGAATTGCACTTTTAATAACAAGCATTACACTTATATTTCCATATTATACTTTATATAATACATGGATTTGTCACCCAAGGGCTGGCAGTATTGAACTGTTCCAAGTTAAAACTCCATCACTGCTACAACGCTCTTTTTTCCTCACTCTTCAGGATTTGTGAACTTGGGACACACCCAGGTAGCAAACACAACTCCAAACACAAAAAAGCTCATTGTGATGGAGCCAGCTCTTTGAAACTGCTTTTTCAGTGGTCTCAAGTGATCCACCTTGAACAGCAGACAGAGGGATCTGGATTGTGCTTGGTTAGACTTTTCTCTGCATTCACGTGCCACCTTTTCCCCAGTTCAGAGAAGCCAGGGAACCTTTTTCCCTGGGAAAGCAATGGTTCCCAAAGCTTGAGAGAGATCCCAACACAGATTTTGAAGGTGGTATCAGCAGCAGTGCAAAGACAGAGATTAATGGAAGGGGAAAATTGGGATCTGGAGAAAAATCTGAGCACAGCTGCTCTTGTTCGCATTGGTAGTGCCATCCATGTATTATATAAAATAAAAAAAATAAGGGAAACTGAAAGGAAATTAGTACAGCCCAGGATTCTGGCAGTATCAGATCATAAAAGAAATTTGTGATACCAAATCCTTTTGATGTATTTATCCCCTTGTGGTTCAGTTTCCTATATATTATTATATATATAAGATAGAGTTTTCCAAAGAGACATATATATTTCTTTAAAGGTTAAATAAAAGCACGTCCCACTGAATAAGAAAATAAGAGAAAGTAATGTCCTAATTCTTCACCCAGATCAGTTGTTTTTTTTTGTTGTTTTTTTTTTGTCAGGTAAAAATGGCATGAAATACATTCAGTAGCAAAGCAGTTGGAATCCAGGAGAAATGCAGAGCCCTGTATTCCTGTACATGTCAAGTTGCAATCCTGAAATAAATGATGTAGACTTCTGACTTAGGACCAATAGAATCTTGATCAATGTTGAGTGTTATTTATCCAGGTGCAAATTTTTTCCATTTCCCCAAACCCATCTGTGGATTCACCCAGTTTAAAGGCTGCTGTGTTGCATACCTCAGCTAATTTGAGAGGCCCAACTTTGGCTTCACTGGGTCTCCCCTTAGTGTTATTACTTGGAAGGAGGTAATGGGACAGCTCCCCAGTAGGATATTAATATAATAGATGGAAAAATAATTTAGTTCAAGCCTTTGTGATTGAAGAACCACGCGATGCCCAGGCATTGTACCTTGTACCCTCACCCCTGGGTGTACACGGCTCCGCTCTGTACCCTGTACCCTCACCCCAGGGAGTGTGCCAGAGCAGTCGCTGTTCACACGGCAGCGCGTCCCGCTGTCACCTGGAACAGCCCCTCTGGCTGCAGAGGAACATCTCTGCCCTCATCCTCACATTCCCACAGTAGTACCTGCTAGGGCTTCTCTCCGGCAGCTGGAAGAAAAGCAGCATTGTCAGATGAGAGTTTCTGTTGCCAGTGCCAAAGGTATTTAGGCTTATTCGGTTACACAGAAGTGTGCTGATGATCCCTGAGTCTGAGAGTGAACCAAAGGAAGAGGTACCATGCTCCCACACATCTGAGTACTTGCATGGATTTCACTGCAACTACTTTCCAGAAGGGATGGAACAGCCATACCTTTACCCATGGAGAAAGCATGACTTGTGTAGCTTCCAAGTTCTGATACTTCAGTGCCAGTAAATTCAGATTTTTATTTACTCCTGCATTGCCACAGTCAGTGTGTGACACTGACTCTGCAGGCAGTGGGATGTGTCACACTTGTTCAAGGGGCTGAATTTGTGCTGTTCCTGTCTTTCTTTCTCCCCCTCCTCTTGTAAATGGATGGGTTTGTTTTGAGTTGTTCTTAACACAATGGCACAGATGAAAGCATTGATCTTAGAAGAAATTTCAAGAGCCAATCAAGACACATCCTTCAAAATGTCTAACAAAGAAAAGAAAACCCGACTTGCTTATCTGTGTAAGCATTTGAATGTAGCTGGAACAAATGATATACTAATTAATGGGCAGGATGAGGAGGTGTTTGTCAGCCAGCAGTACCAATTACATGGCTGACTCCCTTTGAGACAGGCTTTACTAAACATTGATGCATATGGACCTCAGGGATTTTGCAGTTTCTCGGATTAAGATCATTCATCATATTTTCTGTTTAAATGGTTTTCATTCTTTCTTAAAATTTGTGAAACTAAGTGAAATAAACCCTATTAATTTAGACTATTGTTTGATTCACAAAGACAGTACTGATTCACAGATGTACCATGTAACTACATCAGCCTTGCTTCATTAATCCCGTAGTGTGTTACAACATAAAAAAAAGACAACTTTTTAAAGTGAAAAAAATAACTTCCTCCCCCTTTTAGGCATCTCATTAGAATCCAAAAAGAAAACAGCTGTACTAAAAATATTTTTTTGAGGTTTGTCCCTAGCCAAGTGAAGGCTTTTATTTCAGAACTGTGCCTTTTCAATAAAATTAAAAAGTAACATTTAGTTCCACATATGTGTTTATAAAATGCAAATTACTTTAAAAATAAATTTGACATGGACACAATTTAACACTGACTCCAGGGAAAAATACCAATTGCTCCAGACTTACGAGCTACATTAGCTGTTCCTGTGCCACATGAAAAATCAGTGAGACTTTGATGATGTTTCCTGCTGAGGCTCCAGCTCTCACCAACGGCTCAGGGAGCCAGGGATATGTGCACAGGTTGCTCTTTCGCATGCTGCTGCAGGGCAGATCTGACCCCAGGTTGCTCTGCTAGGGGAAAGGAAGGGCTTCCATAGGAAGCCAAGTTTCCCAAGAGCATGTATAGTCCACAAGGAGAATTTTATCTCATGTGGTTTAACTCTGTAGCCTGGCTCCTCTCCCTGTTTCAGAATGTTACTATGAGTATTTATCAAGACAATGCCATAGAGCTATTTTCTTATTCTTTCAGTAGTTCTGAGAAGATGCAGTTTCCACATAAATATTACTCTTCCAAATGCCACCCTGGATCTATGGATGGAAGGTGACAATTGTTGACTCCATTTTTGCCATTGACAAGACCAATAATGCAGCCAGTGCCTTCTGATGTGAGCCAGTGCCCACCCCACAAGGATGGAAATCATCATGGCTAGCAGGTGGCAAATGTTCTTGTCACAGAAACTCTGAAGTCAGAGAGCTGCTACACTGAGAAAGATCATGTTGTGTCAAACCATGAAATGTGGTGAGTTCTGTTTTGACGAACTGGGGGAGTCCACTCCCACTATCTGCTTGCACTTATTGGACCCTCTGAGATAATTTAACTCATTCACTTTGACAAAAAACTAATCAGGGAGGGAAGAATCCACCCACATCTTTCTTTTGTTTTGTTTTTAATCATCTCCAGTAAATGCCATAACAACGACACAAGGGAAATGGTGGGGTGTGGGAGGGGTGAGATCTTTGAGCAGCAGTGAGCTGTTAGGTTAACTCAGCTGCTTAGGGAATCACAGTCTTACCCTTTCTTCTTTTTTTTTTTTTTTAAATTATTATGCATTTTTCCATTCAAGGTTTTAAATCCACTTCTGAGATGATTTAAGCTAAATGAGAAATTTGGATGCTTGTCAAACCAGCAGTGTCACTCATCAGCACAGTGCTCTCAAATGCAACAAGCAGATGTTCAACAGGAGTCCTTAAATGTCACTTCAGATTGATCAAGCAGTTGGTCTGCAGCATGAAGCAGACCTAGTAAGTGAATGACTAATGCTGGGTTTAGACAGTCAAGAGAATGGAAACATTTATGCAAATATTACTAGCAAGAAAGTGACCAGAGAAAAGATCTTTGTTAAGTTCTTTCTGCTCCCCCCTCCTTTCTTCTCACTGTATTAACATTTCCAATCACTGTTTGCAGGTACATTTAAAAATACTCCAATTTTTTAACCCCTTAATCTTAGGGGAGAGAATTTTGTTGCAGAATACTTGTATCAGGATAGAGATTCTATTTTGATCTCTAAACAGCTGACTGCCTTTCAGAATCCCTCCTCTGGCACACAGGTAATGATAAATTTCTACTACCCTGTTTAAAATAATTCACAATTATGCTTGACAAACAAAGCGCAAGATGAGTATCATTAAATTTTATTGTACAAAACTGACAAGAAATGGCATTCCTTAGAATTAAAAAAGAAAAAAAAAAAGAAAAAAGATCAAAATGGAACTAATGTCTCTGGAACAATTTTGTAAATGGAACAATTAATACACAACCTTTAGTCCAGCAACAATATTGAACTGCAAGACCATCTTTAGACAGGACAGGTATAATTAAAAAAATATTCCATTGGTTCAAGCAATAGTTTTAATTTTCCATGAAATAAGTATTTCTATAAACACTTTTATGTTCAGTCAAAACAAATGCTTTTGAATTTTCTTACCTTGAGAGATACAAAACAACCAGACAGGTTTGGGAATCATCAGAGAAGTCTACGCCACGGGCAAGTCTAGGTTTTGTATTCTGCTTGAAAATATTTGGGTTTATAAAAATAAGTAATATCAACGTAGCATTTCCTAACCAAATACTTCTAGCAAACAGATCTTGCTTCTGTGATGTTTTATTCATCGGCACAGCACCAGCCTTTTGGGGTTTTTATTTGATGCCTCCTTTCTAGTCTCAAATTCAGCATTTGAATATAGACCCAGGGAAAGGTTTTCATTCTTTTTATTCATAAAACCTGCCCCCTTATTGCACAGAATTTACAAAAGGTCAAAACTATGCAAGGTCTTTACTCTGCTTCTCAGCAAAATCATTAAACTAATGTTAAGAAGTTTCCCTTTATCCCAGTGGAAGGAATTATTTCTTGGAATTCTTAGTATAAACATGAAATAAAAAAAGGGAACTAGAGAACTTTACGTTAAATTCCAGTTCAGCTGTAAATACCCTTTAAACAACAGTGCTACAAAGAACTGCACTACTTGCGTTTCTGAAGGGAAAAAAACCCAAACCAACCCACAACATCAAAACGAAGAAATTATCAGGGAAGCTCATAAACGACTGTGCTGAGAGAGCACAAGAATATCTTTGCTATGGCCTAAGCTTTACACAAAGTGCTTCTCTGCAGGACGTGTTCCCTGCGATAAACTTCTGCGATGGTCCCAGGGCGAGCGTGATCCTCGACACCCGCACACACCAGTACTTATGACACTGTGCTTTCTACAGAGAGGTTATATGCATCAGGGCTTTATGGTTTTCCACTCTCTCTTCCTCCAGAAGAAAAAAACCTTCTATGCAAGATAAAAATAATTTCGAATAATTAGTTATGTATTAAAGACCTAGTATTGAAGTATTTATTTAACATCTAGTCGTATAAAATAAAGTGTAAAAGTATGAAGGTATCAGAACGTGGCTTTCAGCAAGGCAGTTTGAGAAGTAAGAATTCAACATAAAACAGGAATTATTTTTTTTCCACCCCCTTAGAAAAGGGTCACATCAGAACGAATGAAAAACACAGAAGAATTTCACTTCAAGCCTGCACTGCTGCCTTTTGTCCTTTCCCCGAGAGGAGAGACCAGTGGGAGAACCCTCCAGGGTTGGAGTGGGGTTGTTCTTTGTGCTCTTGTAGCTCTGGCTCTGTCTGGAACTATGTGCTGCCCTCTCGGGGTGGCAGGGGCGGCTGAGGCTGCTGCGGTGCCTGCGTGCCCGTCGCCGTTTTGATAGAGTTCAGGGTTTTGCTAAACCAAGAGTTTTTGGCAGCTTGGATTTCATTCATAAGGGCTCCTCTCTGGTGCTCCAGCTCCTGAGAAAGCAGAATAGTCAGAATTGATCAAAACCCAACCAAAAAAAGCATCCTCAAACTCAGTCCCTGCAATCCAGTGCTTCCCTTGCAACCTCCCAGGCACTGGGGAGGGAAGATGGTTCGAAATAATGGAAACGTCAGAAGTTACCTAAATATACAAATTAATCAGCCTTTTTTTTTTCTTTGCTATGTTTGTTTTTTTTTTTAAAAACATAAAATAATTCTGGAAGTTCATAAATATGCAGCAGTGCAGATACAGGGTCCCTTTTGGAACATTTTTTTGCATGACTCACAGTTATTTTGGACCGAGTGTAGTGAGGTTAAGGATTGTACTTGGAGGTTGATGACTGTTGTGTTTGATTCTACCTACCTGAATTTTGCACTTGGCTTCCACAAGCTGCAGTTTGGTCTGTGCAAGTTCCAGCTCCATCTCTCTCAACTGCTTCTTCAGTGCATCCTTCTCATCATCCATTTCTATGCCTTTATTCTCTGTGTTCACCATGGGCAGCTTCAGTGCCCCCTCCTTGCTGAAAATCTCACTGCAGTGTTTGCAGGCCATCACTTTACCCTGAAATACCCAGAAAGCTCAGTTTTAATCCATGTTGCAGGAGTTGCTGTACTTCCTGGAAGAGCTGCTTGTATGTTAGACTGCCTTTCAGCCAGTAACCTCCAACTATCTAGTACTGCCATTTGCATATTTGACACAACAAGAATTTGAGAAGTTCATGAACAATTTCCAGGGTATATTAACCAGTATAAAAATTCCTAAAATCTACTTGTCATGCTCTGCCTAAGTACAGAGGCTTTGCTTCTAGATCAAAATTACTCAAGCCCTCCTGCTACCAAAGCTTTGTAATATTTTGCAGTATTTACGTCAGCAAATTCAGTAAGAGTAAAGTAGACTCTAGGGGCTTTTTGTCTTCCATGAAAGCACTTGACCAAATTAAAACAGATGGTGATATTTTCAAGAACGCCAGGTAGCTTTTCCTTATTTCCAGCAGCAAGTGAGCAGCCTGTGCTCAATGCAAGGGCTGATACTGTCCTGTTGGTGCTTGTTTAGCAATGCCCAGGATGCTTGTTTAGCAATGCCTGGCACACAGCAGTGAGGTTGTCAGAGAGGTGAACCAGTTACTCAAAGCTGAAGATGAAGTACATCCAGCCTGGCTCACACCAACTAAAAGACGACACTGAGCTATTTCAGCAGATATAGGAACATTAAAAAGTCAGTAAAAAGCAACAAATCAGGTACAGATTGAGGAGTAAAGACACAGCTAAAAGCTACAGCAGAGGGACAACAATTCTGCCTACTCAGTAGTGACAAAGCAGAGGGATGGAATCCCTGATCAGGAAACATCTACCTCTAAGTACAGATGTTCCTGGTAAGGGAGTTCAGAGAAGGGAGGAACTGCCTTCCAATTCAGCCAATTCTGACCCCTCCACTGTGCACACATGGGATAAGCAACACATTTCCTAGAGACCCCTTTTGTCGATTTTGTGGGCTTTCCTCCCCCCCATTTAATTAAAACATCCAAGTAAATACCATCTCTCTACATTTTTTTTTTCCCCAGAAGTATACATTTCAACATGAAAAAAAACCCAACATGTACTATAATTCTGTCCTGTCTGATAAAGAACTCTGAAAGGAAATAAACCCTTTCATTGTTTCCATATGATGAAAAATGCCTGGAGAGGGGGGGCTATCGATGCAGCTAGGTGGACACTGCTGCAGTTACACTGAACTGCCACTCACGGGGTGTTGTGTATCCCTGGCATTTAGCAATACTCCCATTAGAAACATCCCATCCTGTAGGCAGAGGCATCGTTCTCACCTTCACAACTTCCAGTTCATCTTTACTAGCTGCTTGTTGTTTTTCCAGCCTGGTGCTCAGCTGGGAACAAATCTAGAGCAGAAAAAGTTGAGGTCTATTATTCTAAAATAGAACCCATGCTTTTTAACAATTATTTTTGTTGAGTAAAACATGTCAGTGATTAAAAAATGGCAGTACAGAGAATCCAGTAATTCATAACAAAACCGGTTATGGATTTTTTTATAATGTTTCTGCTGTTATTAGGTAACAGTAAAGCAACATTCACCACATGGTACTAAAATTAGCTGAAAAACAGATTACTACCAAGTCCCTAAATTAGAAGACTATTAGGAAAACCACAAAAAGATTCACAACACATTACAAGGCTGGTTCTCTGAAAGCCTGAAGAGTATCTTAATACAGGGATGAGACCCTGCAACTCAGAGAATTCAGCCCTTGGGATGGGTTGAAAGGAGAAACATGAGAAAGCGTCTCCAGAACAGTACCTGCTTATACTCTGCAATAATGGCTGTGGTTTTCTTGATCTCAGATTCTGCCTTCTCTAGCTGCTTTCTGAAGACTTCCTTCAGCTAGGAATGGAAAAGAGATGTTAAAGAGTACACTGAGAGAAGCTCTCAAAATGCATTGTCAGATTGTTCTCTGAAAAGTACTGCTGAGTTTACAACAGTTGTACAGCTCCTTAACCAATTCCAGTTCTTCAGAGAAGTGTCTGATATACTCGGCTTTGGACAGACAGATTGTTTGTTTCGAGATGGAGCAGGAAGAAGAATCTCTCAGCACTATCACTCTCATCTCCATAACAGCAAAAATAAGATATTTGTTTTGTCTGTGGCATTATGTTAAAGTAAGAGCTCCACCACTCAGAACTACTGAATTTGAAGAGCGCTTTACGTAGTAAAAAGGCCTCCACTGCCTTGCTCATAGCACAGAACTTGTCAACCTCCATTTTAGAGAGACACAAAGAATCACTGTTGGACTGCTGTGGTCTCTGTGGGCAAATGGCAAAATAAAAATCAGGGTATTGCTTTTGAAACATGCTTTTGTGTGAGTATTCAGCATCTTAGACATGTGGGATTAAAAACCGAAGACTGAGCATTTTGCAAATGAGTATGAGGCCAGGCCTAGTCAGCAAAATTCTCCCAACTCTCATCTGCTGTTGGGTTTTAGCTTCAGGCCAGTGCACTCACAGCTGTATTTCAGTGACCAGCAACTCAATCCAAACGGCCTCTTGGAAGGTAACAACTCCTCCAGCTCCTTGTTTAGGTCATTACATTTACTAAATATTATTTACCCTTGCACTGCAGATTTTTAATTGCAACTGCATTTTGAAGGCGAAATCCTTTCCACAACTGGAAAACATTTATGCTTTTCTTTTTTCTTTTTTTTTTTTCTTGCATGTCCTGGCTCTATAGGAGAAACTGGAGAATGCCTTACCTGAGCAGTTTCCTCCTCCTGCTTCCGTTTCTCTTCCTCAGTCTCCACAAGCTTCTGTTTGGTCAGGAGAAGCTCCTTATTCAACACATCTGCTTTGTCCTCCGCCTAGAATTGGAAATGTTGCTGTAAATGAGATATTAACTGTGCCAGCACAAACCTCTTGCTACATAAATTGCAGAAATACGGCAGATCCAGGTTCTGATGTTGCCTTTTCCTGCCCTCTGAGGGCCCACCTAGCCCACTTTTCATGAGATCCCCTTCTGAAGTAGCTCTTGTGTAAGCTATTTCATTGTTTCTTGTCAGCTATGCAAAGGACCCTTCTGCCAGACGTTTACCTTTGCCTGGATGGCACATCCCCTATGTCCTACTCCAAACCCAAACAGTGGTGTGTACAATATTTTTACCGGGAACAACATTAATCTAAGCAAGGGCAGCATGATTTATCTCCTTTGTAACTTCAGGTAACACATTCCAGTTTTGTATCTCTAAATAGGGAAAACAGATACTGCAGAAAATGTTAGGAGCCTCAACTGCGTCTTACAAAGTGTCTGGGTAAAGACCAGTATAAAAGAGAAAATGGATCATCAGATAAAATGGCAGAAACTTGATACTGCCTGTGTGCTGGCACACATCTTTTCTTTGGTGCTTATGGTAGAGTCATAGAACTGTTTTGGTTGGAAGAAAATGTTAAGATCATCAAGTCCAACCATTAACACAGCACTGCCAGGTCACCACTAAACCATGTCCCTCAGCTTGACTTCTACATGGCTCTGAAACCCCTCCAGGGATGGGGACTCCACCACTGCCCTGGGCAGACTAGGACAGGCCTACAGAACCTTTTCTGGGAAGACATTTTTCCTCATGTCCAACCTAAAGCTCCCCTGCCACAACTTGTGAACATTTCCTCTTGTGCTATCACTTGCTCCTTGGGAGAAGAGACCAACCCCACCTGGCTCCAGCCTCCTTTCAGGGAGTTCTCAAGTGTGAGAAGGTCTCTCCTGAGTTTTCTCCAGGCTGAACAACCCCAGGTCCCTCAGCTGCTTGTGCAAGACTTGTGCTCTAGACCCTTGCCCAGCTTTGTTGCTCTTCTCCAGAGACACTCCAGTCCCAAAATGCCCTTCTTGGAGTGAGAAGCCCAAAACTGAACCCAGGAGTCATGGTGTGGTCTCCCCAGTGCTGAGTGCAGGGTGATGATCCCTGCCCTAGTCCTGCTGGTCAAATTAGTGCTGATCCAAGTCAGGTTGCTGGTGGCTTTGGCCACCTAGGCACACACTGGCTAATCTTCAGGTGGCTGTTGACGAACACCCTCAGGTCCTTTTATGCTGGGCAGTTTCCAGTCACTCTCCCCCAACCTGGACTGTTGCAGGGGGTTGTTGTGATCCAAAAGCAGTACCCAACCCCTGTTCTTATTGAACCACATCCCACTGACCTCAGCCTCTCCATCAGCCTGTCCAGTTCCCTCTGTAGAGCCTCCTACCCTCCAACAGATCAAGTCACACCCAACTTGGTGTCATCAGCAAGGGAACATACTGGTGTCCTCAGTGGAACATACTGGGAACAATTTGATTTTGCTTCCTCACAGGAGAGAAATGTATTTCTCAGTTCCTGGGTATATTCTGTCACCTGCCCAGCTGGGAACCACACTGCATCTACCACTCCACTGTCTGGTAACTAGCTGCAAGGGCAAACAGTTTGCTGAGAAGGCAAGAGGGAAAATACCATTGTAAACAACAAGCAACAGCACAAAACTTGTGAGTAGTGATTTGGTTTTCTACCACCACTAATGGTATTAGCTTCTCTGTCTGTCACAGTGTTAATTATTAATGAGGGTGTTAGTGGTGTCAGTAGCAGCAACAGCTCCACCAAGGCCACAACTGAAGACATGGATTGAGGACCCCTGCATTGCTTTGCTTAGTGTGTATGTGACTGCATGAGGGAAAGAAAACAAGCAGTGAAAGAACAGAAAATTAATAGGATTGACATTTTAGAAGAACTTGGGGGTGACAAGGTTATTTTTGATAAAAGACCTGTTTAAGACATGATTTAAAGAAACTACAAATCATTCTTCCTTTTATGTGTTCCTTCCAGGTTCTCCAAAGCCCTGCATTGGTGTGTGGTGTCACCTGTCCTTGCAGATGAGGAGTACAGCAGCACAAAGCTTTTTTTTCAGTGCCAGCAATGTGTGGGAAAACTTCACAGAACTCCTCTCATCTACAGAAAGACTGCTAAAAATCAGGGGAGCAGGGAATGGGACTGGCAAAGGTATGTGCTTGGCAACTTCGTTGTGATACTTGAGAAAAACCAAGCATGGGCAGGAGCAGACACAAAGCTGCTTTACATCAGAGCTGCTCCTGGGGAAGACAGCACCTCACAACATTGCACACGAGATCGCCCACCCTGACATGCCAATGCATCTCTGCCTGCCCCTGCTCACCAGGACCCCTCAGGTTTTCAGAATTACATGGACCTAAAGCAACAGAGCCTGACTGTCAAGGATTGGCTTAAACTGAAAAAGAAATTGCACAACTGTGCTCAATGATGTTAACAATTCTGAGGTTAGATGAAGAAAGCCAAGTCACTATGGGAAATCAAATTGAGAGGCCCTTGTAGGAAGAGATTTTACATTATAAAAGGTACCACAGTCCTCACTGAGAGAGGGACTAATCAGGAGGTTTGGTGGAGTGTAGTCCTGCATTTAGTACCTTAAGAGTAGCTGTCGGGGCATTTATCAATACTAAAGAAAACACTCCAGAAAAAAGGAGGGTTGAACATGTAGTTCTCTGACAGTCACCTCTGAGACAAAGGGCACTAAATGCTGCAGTCCCCCACATTCCAGTCTTCACAGAAAACAAAAGCAATTATCAGTGGACACTCAGGAGCCCTTCTAAATTTTGGTGCCATGCCCCTTCCTTATCTCTGGAATTTCTTGGCCATAATGAACTACTGTGAAAAGCAGCTCCAAGTAAGGTGGTAGGCATTCTGCAAGGCAGCTTCATTTGAAAGTAGTCTTTCAAGGAGCACATGACACCTTTTTCAAGTCAATATTCATTCTTTGGTATCTGCCTAAAGGTTACAGCTTGTGTTTCTAAAACGATCCACCACAGACAAGGTGCAGTATTGTATTCACCCAAAGCAGGACTCCTACTAAAACTGGTGTTGCCAAGGCTGAGCTGGGCCCACCTCTGTGAGCACTACCTGGTCCAGGTCGTTCCGTAAGGCGATTTTGCTGGTTACAAGCTCATGGGCAAGGTCATCGTTCTCCTGCTCGAGCCGCATGCTTGCTTCTTGGAGCCTGCGGTTCTCCCTCTGCAGAAAGACAGGAACAGCGAGAAATGGAAGTTAATCCCGATGAATATTGAAGAGCAAGAAACGAGTATTGTGTGTGTGCAATGCTGAGAAGGAGAGAGTGCACATTGAGGCAGGACTGCTGCTCTGGGAAACAACAGTGAATTAAGCCAGCGGTGCAAATGCAGCGGTTCCACTCGCATCCCACTGTGTCGTGTAATACCCTGACTGGGGGGTTTTCTGTCCAAAGGAAACACGGTCCTCTCCACAAAAGCACCTGGGTTCCACTTGCTCATTGTCAAAAGAAATTAGGCACATAAAATCCCACCCAGCAGCAGTGAACAGGGACCAGTTAAGAGATACTCATCAAAATGTGTCCAATCTAAAGTAGAAAGCTGCCCTGCTCCTTTTTACAAAATTTTATCTGCAGGAATCCACAAAAATAGCCCATTTTGTAGATGATGTTGTGGCCACCTCCCACCTTCTGTGGGAATGGTAAGGAACAGCACTTTGCAAGGAACTCCCTACAGCTCATATAATCTATGTTGCTGTTTGTGCACTTGCTCTGTAACTCACCACTGACAAGACTGCATGTTTCACAGACTACCTGCTGAGAAAAAGTGCCAGATGGAGAGGGGACCTCACTCCCTGAGCATGGGCCCAGAACCTGCTTGGCAGGCAAGGCAGAGCAACATGAAATGCAGAACTAGGAGACTGCAAGCCCCGGTTCTCACTGCACTATACCCCCTACCTGCTCTGCACAGGTGGAAGGGGTGTTGCTTATCTGTTAGTTGCTGGAGGAGGAGAAAGAGTGAGAAGAGATTATTTTCTTCACCAAGATGCCAAGAAGCCTCTATTTATTAATTTACAGCTCTTTTTATACCCTTTTAACCTCAAGGTAATTGGACAAGAAGACAGCCACCCTCTGGGGTGATTGGCTTGGGTGCCACAGCACCCATAATCAAAGCATCTCCCTACTATTTTAGAAACAGCTGCTACCAAGGTCACAGCTGGTGGGAGTCTTTGCGATCCCACAAGAAGGAAAATTCCAGGCAGTAGTTATTTTAGCATCCACAGAAGGGGCACTAACTAGAGAAATTATTCTCTCTTCACAGGAGAACATGAACAGTTTCATGGTTTTTAAAAATCACTTTTAGTGATTTTTTTTCTAGAGCTGAGAAACAGAATAATATTCAAAAGATGTCTGTGTGTCAGTGGACTTCCAGGTATCTATATAAAATACACATCTTCAAAAGAACACAGCCAGACTGGACAGATAAAGGTGCCCTCCTCAAATGGATTTTAAGAGAACAAAAACTGTACTGATTGTACTGGCCTTCAGTTACACAATGACTGTGTCTCTAGCACACCAAGAGACTGTGAAGGGAATCTGCACTAGAGTAGCTCAAAGAAAAATATCGTTCAACTGGACGCTTGTAGGTGGAAGAACAATAACCTACATGCTGAGATTTCAAAAAGGACCTGTGCTCACTTGAAGGGTAAGTTACATTCTCCAAGACAAAACAGTAAAGTATATTCACTTATAGATTAATAATTATGATGTCAAAAATTTTCCTAGCTTTGTTCAGTGAATGACCTCCTACAAAATGTGGTATGTGCTGCACAAGCAGATTATTCACCTGTCTTCACTTCCTCCTCCTCCTCCTCCCCAGCTACGGTACGGTCAGGTATTTTTTTTCTTTCCTAACTCACCACCATGAAACTGCAATTTTCACTTTTGTTGCAAGAAGAAGTTGCATGCTTGTCTTACACAAAAAAAAAAAGACAAATACAGCTCTAAGAGGATGCCAAACCAGATCTCTTCTGTGTGGGAGCTTCCTCTATGGCAGGAAGCAGAACCTCTGCCAATAATCTCTCCTTAATGTGACCCTATTGTGCAACTAGACTGCACTGCCCTACACAGGAAAGTACGTTTCCTTTCCAAAAGATTGTACTTGAAATAACTTGTTTTGTTACAGAAACGGTAAGTAGAACACTTTAGCTTTAACAGTTACAATAAGTACTGCTAAAAGATGTGTAACTTTGGGGATCTTTTTTATTTTAATTGTATTCTACTACTTGGGACAAATAATTTTTAAAAGTAAGATTCTTCTGTAAGGATAATAAGGACTTTAAAGCATAAAACCAAAATGCAATCAATAGTGATAATTGTAATAAAAAACAAAGCTTTTTTTCAGACACAGCTCTGCCTGTGAGCAGTTGTCAGAAATGGACGAGTTCCCCTAAAAAGTAGGACCAGATCAGGACGGTATCAGGTACTGCTGCCAGGTGCTGCAGCACCGATCGATACCTTCTCATAGGGTTGTCGCTTAGAGGGAGAAATTAGCAAATTCTTAAAGACTTCCACAAAACAACCCTGAAAAAGTTTGCTTCAACATTTTTGCTGTGCTTTTGCCAAAAGCTTCAGTGTCTGCAAAGCAAGCTGCACGACGTGGAGTTCCAAGTTCCTGCTTTGCCTTCGCAGACGAGTGGGTAAGCAAGCTATGTGGCTGGAAATGCACTATCCTCCTCTTAAACTGGAATCTAGCAAGTGAAAAAGCTCTTACCTTGGGCATCCAGTCAATAGCTAAGAGGTGTTTCTACCTCATTCACCATACTCTTTAATTTCCAGCTGAAAGTCTCTCACGGGGCCACCTTTACTCTTTCTCTGCTTAGGGCAGTGTGCGTGATTAGATGGTTTGTCTTTTCCAGCTCCTCCCCCCAGATCTAGCAGTGAAAAACTGCCTCCCCCGTCAGGAGGAAACTCTTAATCTCCTTAAGTCTAAATAAAAACTGTCGTTACACAGTAAAGACAGAAATAGCAAACGGTGCTTTTCAGATGATGCAAACGATTTTCAGTGGCTCTGCAGTATTCACGGGGTTTGATGAGGTACCAGTTGCACTGGCAGTTCAGCAGATGGAGCCGGCTGGTTACAGCAGGGCTCGCAGCGCAGACAGAGCCTGGTAGCCCGGCTAAACCAACCCGCCAGACCTGCTGGCTGTCCTGGGTGTAAACACGGCTTCCTGCCCTCGCACTGCACACCACCAGCACTTCACTGACTACAACAATTTCCTTCTCTTCAGCATAGCCCAGATTCTACAATCAGTAAAATAAGAGTCACCCTTCCCAGATCCCTCCACCTGGTTACAAAAGGCATCTGGTGAATGCCGGTTAGTTTTTAAAAGGAGGATACTGCATTTCCAGACGGGACAAACACCACTGATACACACAAACACAAATTAACTTACCTCCTGTAAAGTCACTGACCAAACACTGCTTTCAACCATTGGTGTAACGACAGTGAAAACAGGATATAAAATGATTTTTAATGCCAACAAAAACAGGGAAAAAAAAAATTGTTGCTGATTCTTCAGTGGGTTTCTGATTCTGAGTTTTAGGGAGGATACACTCCAGATTACATCACACACTGAATGGAAAGAAGGCAGCAGATTTGGAAGTAAGAGACAAGTTTCGTCTCGGGAAGACTGAATGGCTGAACTCCACCCTCCTCTGCTCCCTTCCAGCCAGCACCAAGGAGCAATTCCTGACAAGATTAGTGGTGATGATGCATCCTCTCTGAGCTGCTACTCAAGTGGGGTGTAACAAGTCACAAACCTTGTTAAGCAATTCACTGTAACCCTTCCTGATGAGCAAACGCCCAAGACCCAGATCTTTGGGCATGGACAGATCCTCAGTGGGGGAATAAAAACACTGATAAAAACCCCACTTTTCTAGCTGTCAGCAAACAGAACTCTTTGTGAGTCCATTGGAAAGGGCTCGAGATTGAGAAGGAATCCCCTGTGAACCTCCACCTAGAAATCCCAAAAGCTTTTACAGCAAACTATCCAGGAAAACCTCTCACAGGAAGCAACACAGAGGCCCCTGGAGGTGGTTTGTGTTTTGGGCTTGTTGACTCTGAAGAAGGAATCCCAAAAGTGCCATAGCACACTGGTCTTGAAAAAACCCACAATGATCCACATCACGAGGTACCTTATGTTTTTTGCTCATGACAGTTACCCTTTGGTTAACTCTCAAAAATAACCACTGTATTCATTTTTGCTTCTACTGCAAACACACAAAAGGTTATTATGTCCAAATGACATATTTATTCTGAAGGACAACTTCTCTGTTGCACAACAAGGTCTGCAGAGGAAAAGGCGTTTCTACCCTCACCTCAGAGCTGCGAGCACAAGCCGGGTCTGCTTGCAAAGCTCCAGCCCATCTTTGTATAGTTATATCCTCTTTATTTTACATCAGGAAGTCCTTTGCCCAACTCTGGAAACTTCTCATCAACCAAAACCCTGTTACACGGGATGTTCTCAAACACAGAAAAAAACTAATAATAGATAGAAAAGTAACAATCTGAACTATATTGCTATTTTTTCTGCACATGTAACTCACTTTTCTTCTTGACGACTATAGGCAATTTGTAATTTGTTTTAAGCAAAAGCCATGAAATTCAGCAACAAACAGCAATTTAGAAGGTATTTACTTTTTGTACCTTTTAGAAAGCTACCTGGCAAAAACCTGAGTGATAATATGTTGCAAGCAATGGGAAATCAAGTGAGTGCACAGGAAAAAAGTACACTTTTCCTAAATACCTGTAAATACAGTAGTAAACAAACACCAAAAATAACCACACTCTTTAACACTGTTCTTTTGGCAAGTCAAATCACAATCAACGTGTAAAACAGGAGCTGAGCAGTAACTCCTGTGACATGTAAGACAGCCCATTGCAGCCCAGGAATTTGTCAAGAAAATGCAACCAGTTAGTGGCAGGACAGACATTGCAAAACCAGCCCTTTTCTGGAGCCTGTGCAGAGTTTTGGGGTCAGTGAGCTTGGAGGAGCAGCCTGCCTGGATGTACCCTCCTGCTGGAGGCTGCTCAGCCACGTGCCACATCCCCATGCCCAAGACACCTCCAGAACCCGAGCGTGTAGAGAAGAGGGAGGAGTGCATGACACCCTCACCCTGGTTGGGTCCTGGTCTCCCCTGGATGTCCAGTGGAAGTCAGGCCCATAGGTGAGAGCTGCACCAGCTTCCAGGAGGACCAGGAGGAGAAGACAACCCTGCAGCAGGGGCCCTGCTGCCATTGCAGCCGCTGCTCCCACTCCAGCACCACACAGGGCCCATCTGCTACGCTCTCAACAGTCCATCAACCCATTTCTACTGTGGGCCAGGCCACAGGCAGGCATCACTTGAGACATTCTTCACTGCTGCAATTCCACAGTGCCAGTGTTTTGCCATCCCGACAAATCTCTATTGGCAATAAAAACTATAACATGCTGCTGACAACAAAAAGTCTTAACAACTGTAACTAAAAACTATCATCAGACTGAAGGCTTGTTTCCTTCTGGACCTGTCAGAGGAATACTCTGCAGGGATCTCCACTCCAGCAATCCCATCCAAGAAACATCCCCTTCCTGGGCACTAAACCAAACCCTCACTTTGTTCTGAGAAGAGAAACTGTGAATATTCCAGCAATGGAGGCTCCAGGGCAGAGCCCACCCAGAGCGCTCAGAGGAGCCAAGAGCAACGCTGTGCTCAGAGCCGACCCCGGCTTTTCAGCAGCGCAGACTCTGTCCTTTCCCAAACCAAGCCTGGCTGGGCCAAGCCTAGCACTGGTGCTGCCAAAATGAAAGGCACTGCTAAACACATGGGGTGCAGAGCAATCGTGGAAGAGACAAACAAAGCTGGGTCTCCACTTTCTGCCTGTGAGGACCACCTCAGCTTGCATGTCTTGCTGACCTTTGGAAACACTCTTGAAATGTCGATTCCTGCCAACCTCAGCTTGACACATTAATAAAATCAAACAAGCAAGACAAGAACTGAGAGCACTTACGAACATTTCTCCTTGACACCCATCAGCTGAAGAATGCATCCAAACTTTGAACTTAATGTGCAACTAACCAGTTAAGGGAACTCTCTCTAATCACAGCATTGCTAAGAGGATCAGATCCAGCTTAATAAAAAAGTAACTCAGTGAGTTTCAGAAGTACAAGCCAAAACCCTGGGCTGGGATCCTGACTGTGACAGTCACTCACATCAACAATGGCCAAAGAGTCACTTTCCATACGCTCATTTGCAGCTTGGGGATAATATTTTTCACTGTCCATTGCCCAAGATTAACTAGCTAACATGCTTTAAAGAAACCTTATTTCTAAGCAGTATTTTAATTACACAGTACTGTAACCACTGGAAAAATACTTAGATGTTAATCAGCAGCATGTTGTTCTAAATAAGACAGTCACTTTTGGCTCTTGGCTTCTACAACACTCTCAGCTCTCACAAATAATAAAACCTTTGACACCAAAAGAAGTACACTCAAATCATATTTTTTTCACAGATAAATAATTTTAAAAAATAAAAATCAGTTTTACTTTCTCTGCACATGGAACTCTCATCCTATCATACTTCTGAACAGTGCCATAGCCTGCCACAACAGACCTTCAGACTGTGGTTTTCTGAACATGGTGCATTTTCCTCACGTTCACAGATCACATAAACCTGTTACACCCTCTAGGGAGTATTTACTACTCCACATGCCTGACAGTCTCTGCACTGACTGCAATGTCACTTAATGTATTAAGGCACAATGAAGGACAGCAGGAAAACATTACAGGTATATGTAAGCAACATCACTTCCCAGCTAACCTGGGCAACAGCTTCACCTAAAGAAAACAGTGTAAGCAGTAAATGAATCCTGAACGCTAAGTGAAGTATATGTCCAGAAGCAGAGCCTCCATCACACATTTATGGCAACACAATGTAGCAGTGACAATAAAAGTAAATACATTGAAAAGATAAGCAATGCTGACCCAAAACTGAAGAACTATTATTTTTCTGTGAACTGTCAAGCTTTCATATTAATAACTGAACATTTATTTCTCTGCTGCTTTAAAGCAGGGTATTTATTACTATTAATTCTATTGCAGTAGTACCTTGGGACCCTGGGAGAACTCTGGGTCCCACTGTACTAAGCACTATATTAACAAAAAATTACTAACACTTGATATAAACAGAGATGAATAACAAGGACCGTATCAGTCAAGGAAGAGTTCATCTTCCAAAAGTCTCTGTGGATGCCACTGCGCACAGCTTGTGCTAGAACAATGTGTATTTTCTCCTTTCTGTGTCTGTAGCTGAGAATCACCCTTTGTTTCTGCGTCTCATGAAGATCTCCCGTAAAAGTGCAACAGCAGGAGAGTTACCTACAAACATATAAACTGAAAGAAGAAAAATATTATATGTGGCTACTTGCAGACGTCTCGAGAGTTACAAACTGTGATTGAAATATTCCTGGGAAAAACACTAATTCCATGTGTTCCAAGTGCTTGTTCAAGAAAGGGGACAAGTTTCACCTGCCACTTAACTTCCCTAAGGTCTGCACCGGCGCATCCCGGTGAGGCGAGGACCACGCGCGACCTCTGCTTCACCGCGGGGACAGGGTCACTCCCCGTGGGGGTCAGCCCATCACAGGTTCCCACATAGCATCTCCCGTACCTTGTATCTGTCCATAGGATCTTCCTGCTGCAGCTGACTCTCTCGCATTGTTTGGTACTCTCTCTCATATTTCTTCAGCTTTTTTGTTGGCACCTGTGGAAGAGATTTGGAAAACACACATTTAATGACCCAGGGAACGCTGGATCCAGACAGGAAGCCCAGGAAGTGCCAGAAAGCTGCTGCTGAATAAAGTTGCTCCCTGTTGCCCCCCCTTCCCTTCCCTACCCAGCAAGCCACTTCAGTTACCAACACAGTTCACATTCACAGGAATCTCTCTGCGCCTACTGTTCAAATATTTAAAGGAAAACAAGACTGAAGTAGATGCATTTTAATAAGAGTAACAAGAAGGAAAAAAGCAGGAACAACAGGAGAGAGAGAACAGGGAGGAGGAAAATATGGTTGGTTATGTGTGAATCACCAAAGCAATGCATGAGCAAGGAAACTGTTAGAAGTGAGATCAGAAGAAAGGAGTGTTCATACAAAAAGACTGGACGATTCCCTGGGGGAGATCTGAGTAATGGTTTTTATTGCTGAGAAAGTATTAATGTCTAAATTACAGCTCATGACTGCTGCACTCATGAAGACTGGCCTCAGACTGCTCCTAGGCAAAGGTGGGGACACTGCAGTGCTTCCCTCCAGCCGCAGCAGGGAGACAGCGAGGTGGCCATGCAGGAACTACAAGGTCAAGTCCAAGACAGCTTGTTTCTGGGAAAACACAGCTTCAACTTAAACCAGGGTACACAAAGAACACCTGCTTGCTCTTGAATGAAGTGTGGAGACCCTGTGCTTTACTTTCACCTTTTAATTGGTGCTATAAGAATGATCCCTTCTCTCTCAGGAGACCTTCAATAGCCTTACTCTGCTCCTACCATACAACACCACAAAGCTGGCCCTGCTAAGTGCCAGCTGGAAGGAACCCTTAATGCCATGTACCATCACAACCTGTAAACAAATGCTTTTCCTGCATCTGTTCTGGATCTGCCC
The DNA here is from genome assembly GCA_024611195.1 of Ceyx melanurus. Lineage (NCBI taxonomy): Eukaryota > Metazoa > Chordata > Aves > Coraciiformes > Alcedinidae > Ceyx > Ceyx melanurus. The sequence goes on along the minus strand of JANHGL010024969.1, from coordinate 36,394 downwards.
ATTCCTCTTGCCTCTATTCATTGTGCCTAGCTGACTCCTGGGGTGAGGACATCCCACTGTCACCTTACCTTACAGCAAAAAATTGCTGCCACCGAGCAGAGATACCTATTTACATGTAGCTTTGGTCTTGTTTTCCCTGTATTAGTTTTCAGCCCAATACCTCCTTGCTCCACAGTAGAGGAAGGACCAAGCAAGCGCTCAGTGTTGCTGCAGAGGCCTCTGGGAGGTACAGGTGGAAAACATGAAACCCATGATCTGCAGAGCACAGAGAGCAGGAAGCACCAGTAAAGCAGCAGTGGCACCCACAATTACTGGTGAAACCTTAAACTACCCCCTCTGATGAAAGTGAAGACAAAAGAGTAAACATAAAAACATGAAGCACTTAGGACAAATATAAAAGAGAAATCCACTCTAATGACACTTAACAGCAGAAAACACAATGAAATGAAAATTACTATATCAAGAGATCCTTTTTTATGTTTCGACTGTAGAACATTCCAGATGCAAACCCAGCCCAGTTTGTTTTGGCTGCAACTTGAAACTGTTCAGGTTACTTAATATTGAAGCGTAAGAAATTATTTCAAAGCAGTAGTTGCAAGGAAATGAACCAATCACACGTCCAAAGCCTGATCTAGTCCCTCCTTCCACCATGCTTACTGGGATCTTGCTCAAAGAACCAGTAACTGGGGTGTTACATGGACACCCTCCAAACCTTGTTCTCCTGTGCTGCTGTGGAGTTCTGTGCTCCAATATGTGACCAGCAAAGAATGAGGATAAATATGAGGGAAATTCTGGGAAGGATGTGACCGGGGATGCCGCGTGAAAGCCTGAGCTGTGAGCTTGCAGCCGGGGAGGGCTGAAGGGACATTCCTGGCATTGCTGAGCTCCTTGTGCCACGGAGGCACAAGTTAGGGTAAGGAGAGGTTCATTAGAAGCGAGGGAGGGTCTCCTCCCCCTCTACTCTGCATTGGTGAGACCACATCTCGAATAGTGTGTCCAGTTTTGGGCACCCCAGTTCAGGAAAGATAAGAGATTTACTGGAGAGAGTCCAGTGTATGGCCACCAAAATGCTGAAGGGAGTGGAGCATCATCCTGCTGAGTAGAGGCTGAGAGAGCTGGGGATCTTTAGCCTGGAGAAGAAGAGACTGAGGAGGGACCTCGTCAATGTCTATAAATATGTTAAAGGTGAGTGTAGAGAGGATGGAGCCAGACTCTTCTCAATGTCATCCAATGACAGGACAAGAGGTAATGGAAGCAAGTTGGAGCACAAGAGGTTTAGGGTCAACACAAGGAAAAACTTTTTCCCAGTGAGGGTGACAGAGCCTGGAATGGGCTGCCCAGGGAGGTTGTGGAAGCTTCTTCTCTGGAGACATTCCAGACCCGCCTGGATCTGTTCCTGAGTGGTTTGGCCTAGGTGATCCTGCTCTGGCAGTGGGGTTGGACTAGATGATCTTCTAGGTCCCTTCCAATCCCTTACATTCTCTGATTCTGTGACATGTGATGCAGTATGGCAGAAAAGTGCAACACAGGTGACACTTAGCAGAGGATCTATTCAACCAAAGATTGTCCTGATCACAGAATCACAGAAGGTCCCCGTCAGTCTCCTCCAGGCTAAAAAGCCCCAGCTCTCTCAGCCTCTCCTCATAAGGGAGACACTCCACTCCCTTAATCATCTTGGTAGCCCTGTGCTTGACTCTCTGTAGTTACCCAGGTCCTGCTTTTTGTCCTTTTTGAAGATTGGGACAACACTGGCCTTCCACCAGTCCTCAGGCACCTCTCCCGTTCTCCAGGACCTTTCAAAAATTATGGAGAGTGGTCTAGCAATAACCTCTGCCATCTCCCTCATTACTCGTGGGTGTATCCCATCAGGGCCCATAGACTTGTGGATGTCCAGTTTGTTCAACTGATCCTGACACTTTTCATTAAATGCTTCCAAGTGCATGTGAGAACTAACTCTTGCTACAGTGAGACAGAGCTGAGACTCCCATCCGTGCAGCTGCACAGATGCTTCAGTAAGAATCCCACCATCTGAAGGAACAGGAGATGTAAGATAGATTTTCTTATGTAAATAGGGAGAAAAGAGTGTAAAGCAAAGGTGAAATTGCAAAGTCACAATCCTTTTCCCTGCAGCAGCTCCCATGTAATGATCTTAGTAAGTAACCCTTACTGAGACAGCAGGCAGGACATAAAGCAGCACTGTGACCCCTGTGCCCATGCTGAACACTGTGCTGTAGCTTGTCCATTGGCAGGCTGAGCCCATGTGTGCACATCTGACTGCTGCTGCTTGGTGACACCACCTCACCCCTGGCAGCCATCAGCCTGCTGCCTGCCTTGCTCATTTTTCCAGTGTTAATTTTCTAAGTTGCCTGAAAGCAGCCTTATTGCTCTGGTTTCATGTGCTGTACCGAGATGAGGTAGAATTTCAATTGCACGGAGTCTGTTTGGCACTTAATCATCTGCCTTGACAACACCAGAAACTAATCTGAACACGTCACACCAAAAACCACTGGGGAGAGTCAAGAGTCAGCTGGTTCCACTGACTCTGCTCCCCTCATCTTCACCGTCCCTGCTTCCATCTGCTGACAGTTCAAAACTGTTTCTTAATGTCTCGTCATTCATCCCACCAACGATTCCTACCTACACGTTCTCCTTTATTTTACTGAAATTTTAACTCATAGCTGTGAGTAGGACCACGCATAGGTCCTCTGTGGCTGAACGGGGGATAAGATTCTTCTTTCAGCAGCTATCCATGGCCATGGCAAGGGATGAAGGGTGGTCCACTTGCCTGTCATGCTCTCCAGCAAGCAAACAGTGTAGCAATAATTTAGTAGTAATATTAACAGTAAGTAATACCTGAAACAGGTCTTAAGTAATGAAAGGTGTAAGCATCAGGGTGTAAGAAACCCAGTCCATACTAATCTCCTAAAATATGAACTTGAGCAGGTATACTTAATAACTTTGGCAGGGACTAGGCTCCACTGTTACTGCCTATTCAGCCTCATTACTCAAAGGAGCCTGATTATTACAGCACTTTCTTCTATGTATGCACTGATAAACAAAAGAAAATCCCAACCAAACATTTAAAAGCCCATTTCTGTATTCCCTGATTTAATTCCCGGAAACAGTTTGTGAATTCAACAAGGGACATCTCTGTCAGCCCTTTCCTAAGTGCTAGCTGTGCTTCAGTCTTCATGGAGTGCTCCGGAACAAAACGTGCTCATAAATTTTCTGTAAAAGCTTCTGCAATTCTTCTTTCTTTAGCACCATGGGGTATATCAGCTAGAACTGATGGTTATCGATATTTAGGAAACTTATGGTTTACAAACATTGCTCATCTCTCTATCTCAGTATCTTATCTCCTTGACTCATTTTATTTTATTGCTTTCAAGCACAAAATCATGTCACAACTAGTTGTGTGTAGACAAAAAGCTACGGAGGGCATGTTAAGAAAACATCCACGCAGCAGAACACACAGACCCTCCCTCTGGAAGCGCCCAGCAGGCTACCAGAGTGCACTCAGAGGACTCGCTGCAGCGTGTCTACACGGCAGGTGAGGAACAACTGCAGTTTGGTTTTTAGATGTCCCTCCTGTTCAGACAGGACTGAAATGATCTGCTTCACCTTTCCAGGTGATCCTGAGCCCGGGCAGCATGTCCAGCATCGGCACCCACTCAGCTCCGGGAGACCTTTCTCTCATCCTGCCATTTCTGTAGCTGTTTACAGACAGTTCAGCCTGACCTTGCTGGATTAATAAATCACACATCTATGACTCCTTCCTCTGAAATGTTTTATTGCTCTAATGAAGCACGAGCACTCAGAGGAGGTAGTTTTCATTATGTTCATTTGACAGCTGAGGAAATGGAAGCAGAGATATAAAATGATTTCCTGAACATATTGAAGACAGCCAGAGGCTGATCCAGACAGAAAAATCCCATTACCTGGTTTCTAATTTCCAGCGCCGCCACAATGCCAGACTGAGCAGAGTATCTCATTCCCTGATCCCCACTTCTTTTCTTGATCTAGCACTGCATAAACACTCCCAAAATACACTGCCCCATCACACTAACAATGTAGCCAGTATTCTGTGATCTCTGCACTCTCACTATTTTTTTCTCGCTAGTTCTCACCTCAACATGGAAGAGAAAAAAAGAGAAAAAAAAGGCAATTAGCAAATCGTTCATTGCTTTCCTTTCATGTTCTTTGGAGGAAATAACTTACTTTTCTCTTTCACTGGTGAGGGATTTCCTTGGTATTTCCAAGACTGAGGCAAGAGACATCCCTCCAAAGACACAGACTCTGGCTGCAGCCCAGCTTCTCTTTTATCCACCTATCACACACGCCCCGGGCTGTGAGCCCTGTGATGAGCCCAGGCTGCTCCCACTGCTGCAAAGCAGGACCATTTCCAAGCACACATGATGCCTGGGAGCCTGGCTCAGAGGTGACGGGACCGGCCTGAGCTCACCTGGACTTGGCTCAGTCCTTGCACACAGCCAGGAGCACCGTCTGCAGGAGGCTCTCACAAACCACTGTTATGTGTGCTCCTCTTGAGGAGATCCCAGTTACACTTCTATGTACTCAATTTTTTTTCATATTATGATTTAAAAGAATATGAAAAGCAAGTTAATTTCAAACTGACACTTGGCTCTGCAATGTGTCCTATCAAGACTGCAAGCTTTGAACCAAACCTCAGCAGATTAGTGACAAGTTTCCAATCACACGCACCGTCTCAGTTCACACTCAAATTTGTTCTAGTTAATACTTTATGTTTAAAAGACAATTAAATCATGTTCAAAGAAGGATAATGTACCTCTATTTAAACACCTTATTAAGCCAAATTAAAGCTTTAATGTAACAAAAACATACAATTAATCTAACAGTGCTCTGTTGGTCCATTCAGTCACTTTTCTGTGTAACTACCATCCTTTTCTCAAAGGACATAAGTATCCTGTAATGTCTGTCACTGGGAGTAACATTCAGTAGTAGGTGAGCAATTCATTATTCTTTAAGGAAGATGCAGAAATGAAAAGGAAAGAATAAAACCTACAGAAACATGCTGACACAACAGACTCACCCCTTGGATTAGACTTTAAAGGGAGTGAGTGGGATGTTGTATTTAGATATTATGCCATATAACCTGAACAACTGTATCTCCTGAGGCATTAGCCACAAGCAGGAAATCTGAAAGGAAAAAGGGCAGATCATCATTTCTCACAAAACTATTTGCAGTGGGTAGCCTGCAGAGAAAAAAATCTGCAGTGTTCATTTGCAGAAAAAATGTAGAGATTAAAATCAGCTGCTACCTAAAGAAAACGTTCACAAGCTGCAACACAGCTTGAAGAATTCCCATTTCTCCTCCTGTCACTGTGCAGTGAAGGATCTGCTCCTAAGAAACTGTTTCACTGCAGGTTTGAAATCAGGTGGAACAGTCCTTGGTCATCTTTCACTGAGCTACGGCATCGAGTTCAGGATCAGGACTACCCCTCTCCAAAATCACACCACAAACCTCACGAAACATTGTCCAACCCCTGGATCTGGGGCAACATGATCAAAAAGGTTCTGTGAAGCAGCGTCAGACTCCATCTGATCCTAGCACTGTCCTCATGCTTTGGGCGAGTGTGCAGCACCGGGCCTGATTAGTCACTTCGCACCATGGGGGATGAAGGTGGATCCATGGTGCTGTTATCCCACTTGAGCTCGTGTGCTGCACGCAGCACAATAAAAGCTCCAAATGTCAGATGCTATTTTACCATCCCTGCTGACAGGAAGGAGATGTTCCCTCAAATTCCTTGGAAACCCACATTGTGTTGGAGAGACTGTCTGCTCACCGCGTGCCTGTCTGAACGCCTGCTGCAGAGCAGCGTCTCTCTCCACCTCTCGTGTCTGGGAAAAAGAACTGACAGAAATGCTCTTTCTATACCAGCAAAGCAGCTTGCTCCACACCAGCACACCCAAATATCTCATCCTTGCAGGGGGAGAGTTTCCTTTGTTCAGCAAGTCACCTCATTGCCAGCTCTGTATGTTTAAGATCTGAAGAGAGTCTTCAGGATAACAGAAATCCAATTTGAAAGCTGGTAGGAGGCAAAGGAAACAGAGCTTTGCTGAACATTTTTATTGTTATTTAATTCTTCCACATCAGTCCGTTATCAAAACATCCCAATTGCAACTGAGATCCCCCTTGGAATTTACAAAAAGAAGGGAAAGGCAGGTTGCAAAATTTCCAGGGTAGCTGCACAATTTACTGGGATTCAAAATGGCAGTAGCCACAGTCAGTAATGCTGGATGAGCTCCAACACCAGACCCTTCTGTCAGGTTTTAATCTCCACAACGTACTTCCATTCATCTAAACCTGCTGAACCTAGCACACCCCATTCTTCTCCCCCAGCCCTACTGTTTAAAGATCTGCTTAGTTAGGCTCAGTTAGCGACACAGTTAACTAAGTTAAAAGGGCAAACTGAGAGCGAGAGATGTTCTGTAAGCCCCCTGTACAGCAACCCCGCAGCAACACACGGAAAGAGAACGAAAGGCAGATTCCCTGCACTGCAGCTCTGAACACTGGCATGGACTTTTGTGCTCACCACAAGTGTGTCTGGGAAGGACATATACTGACTGCAGGGGAATCTGCATCTAAAAAAAGGGGAAAAAATCAAAGGCTAAAGGAAAGGATGTTCTGCCCCGTGGCAGATTCTCCAAACCACTCCTCTTCAGATCCCAAATTGGTTTTCTGCATTCAAAAATTCATTTTCGCTTTGAAATATGAAGGCCTTATTATCCACTTCAACTCTATTTGTTTTAGCAAAAAAAGAGACACCCTGAGTGGCTTAAAAGCAGCGCTTGGAAATGGCTGATTATTTTATATACTCACAGATGTATCTAGCAGCTCACTCAGACAAAAAGCTTTTCCTCGCATGCAAGTGAGGGCTGTAGCATTGAGATGCACACCAGGAAAGGAAACAGTGACATCCACTTTGTCAGCAAGCACTCATTTTGCATTTAAATTGCCTCTGGTCAACAGGAATACTGTGTTTAAGGATACCAATATTTGAAAGATTCGAGATGGAATATAGCTGTGTACAGGTCATTTTTATTATCCGACATAACATAAAGAAAGCCTGAACAATGAGATCCCTGATACAAAAGGCTGCAGAGACTAAATAAGCTACCTATATATACCCAGGCCACAGATTAGCATCAGATAACTGGGGGAACTGAAGCTCTGATGAGACAACTGGGATAAGGGCCTGCTCTGGATGACACAGTTACAATGTTTTTTCCCAGCACAGAGTTTATTCTTTGTTTTGTACTTTGTAGCATAATAAAGTAATTTTGTGTGTCTTGCAGCATTTGGTGATAAAGGTTTTATATGTCTCTTCTGTGACTATGCAAAGCCTGACCCCTATTTAGAGGTACCTTGTTCATTCTGATTTAGAGCTGACCCCACGCTCCAAGCAATTTTACAGCCCTGACTGCACTTCTTGGCACATCACAGCAATAGAAGAGATGGGTGAGCAGCAAGACAAGTTCATTCTTCACCATCTCTGAGACAGCAGAATCAGAAACTCAGGAAGAAGTCCCCTGTGATTTTCTTGCATCGCTTAGCAAAGAAACAACCTCTCCCAGCTACAATGTGTTCAGGTTCACTTTCCAACCTTGTTTATCCTGAAAACAGCACAGACCTATCACAATCCTGCTTATGGCAAATCGCCGACCCGAGGCCAGCAACAACCAGCAGCCATGTTCAAAATGTCAGTATTAACAAGGCTGTAAAACCTGTCATGTTGAACATATTTAGTCCACAGCTTTCAGCTAATAACCCCCCAGCTGAACATGTCTTCTGAAACCTGCCTTGAGACAGGTGACACCAGCTCTGTCAGACACGACTCTGGTGAGTTCTCAACTACGTTTTGTTTCCTGTCACATTCTGTGCCCAGCATGAGATGTAAAAAATTCTGCTTCCCAAGATGCAGGATGGGCACTGATCACATCTCTGAACTGTATGCCCAGACAAGCTACAGTTAACAGTATAGAACCTCACAGGACTGTGTGTCAATATTAATTTAGATCAACTCTCTGTCACAGTATCAAGAAAACCATCTTGCTATCCTGCTTTACACTGGCATCTTTAAAAGCGCCGTCAGGTTTCTCTGACGTCAGTGTGGTGAGGACCTTGATGACAAAACACCTTTCATTACTTCTAGAAGTATTAAAACCAACAAATTACTAAGAGCGGGTATTCTTCAGTGCATTACTCTACTAGCAGAAAATACCTCTTTTCTGTATTGAAGCTGAACTGTTACATACTTAGAGCCAAGGCTCTGCAATTCCGTTATACCAAATTGTATTTTTTTAGATACTTTATGATGTTATACCATCATCCTTTATATTTCAGCAACTAACACAACTTTTCCCACATCTCAAAAGCCTTGCCTTTTTTTCTGCTTCCCCAGCTCCCTAAGCACAACTGCTAAAGCCCTGAAATAAAATTAAAAAATAATTCTTTAAAACCACACAATAAATGATGAGCATTTTGTACAAATGGGATACTGTCCAACTCCCAGGGTATGAGAAACGCTCACTGAAGCGTGGTGCAGCATTTTAGTGCAGTAACTAATCCTTGCTCTGCTTCATTATCTCTCTAATCCTTCACCTGCCAAGAAGGTTCCTTTCATGCTTTCCTTGAGGATTCAAGTTTTGTCATATTTTCACCTTCCAGCCTCCATTGTACCCACAGAAATCCGTGGCGTGAAGCTGGCAGGTAACAGGAGGGAAGGCAAGCCAGAGAGTTTAAAAGCACTAGCCAGGATTAATGTAGGGCAAGGAGCTGCTGGAGAGCATCCCTAGGGACATGGAGACACAGCAGCCCCAAGGAAACAAAGCAGGCTCACCGAGCCACAGATCTGTACATACAAGGATGCTTTGGAGTTTTTCAAACCTGCTGCTGCTTTTACTGCCCCAGCTATGGTTCCACCACCACTAGAGGCTAAGTTGTCCACCTCTCCTGTGCAGAGATCTGTGCTCATCCATTACCTCGAGCTGAGATCCTGTCAGGCTAATCAATTACCAATGAACCTGAGACCTTCTACTTTATCATCTAGCAGGGAAAATCCCAAGAGCACCTTAAGCACAGACAAAAGTGAGAAATTTGCTTCAGGCAGAAGGGGCTGAAGGTGGATGATGAAATGTGGCCATCCTGACTTCAGCTTGAAGGCCAAGCTGCTGCTGCTGTCACTGAGGAGAGTTCTACAAAAAAGCTGCCACAAAGGGAGCCATTTTTTCTGTGGGAAAGGAAGCCAGTTAATATTAAGAGCAAGTCTGGCTCCCACCATTTTCACCCTCTGGTATCACCAGCAGCTGAAAGAAGCAAGCTGGTTTGTTTTGTTTTGTTTTTTTTCTCTGGAGCTCTTAGTCTGTCAATTCCATTTCCCGCTGCCCCTGCCATGGGAAGGAGGAGACCCTTGGTTTTGGGGTAACTGAATTCCTGTCACCCTGCTCCAGTGTTTCCTAACAGCTCTGGAAATTCAGCCTGAGCGTAAACAATCTCTGCTTGCTTTTTCTGACCTGTACACTTAGCTTCTGTAATTCCAAGCTAAAGGACAAACAAATATAACATCTTACACCATTAGAGCATAACTTGGGATTACCTTGGTAACTCCACCTTGTAGCAAAACTACAATGCTTTGCATTTACAATGAGCTTTGTGTGGCATAGCTAACATGGTGAAATGAAGCTGTCTGGACTTTTCTTAGCACAAAACACAAACCTATCAAACAGTGTAACCAGCACTCCTGTCGATGTAAAAAAATTTATATCTTGAATGGTGCATGAAAGAGCAAACTGAACAAGACTAAAACCAAGGAAACACATTTTCCAACCTCGACAGTGTCTTAATGCCAAATTCTTCTGAGAACTGGCTTCCAAAGGAATGAAAGAGTTGGAGATAATGAAGACAGGATGTTTTTAACTATCACATTCACCTACACAAACCTTCTAATCCACCTTCTAGTAATGAAGAAATTAGGTTGCTATAAAGAGATTAACTGCCTCTCCATCTCTTTTTACCATTCCTTTCAAAGTTGATGAGACACTGACAGAACATCGAGAAATACATGTACTTTGCATTTGCTGTGATTACACACTTTGGGGTTTGCATATAGATTTACTAAGGTGTAATGTGGTATTATTAATGGCAATCTACAAGAAAAGACAAATGGGATAAGAAAGCTGACAATTCAGGAGCTTCAGATCTTTCATTTGACCCATTTCATTTCATCATCATAAGAGGACTAATATAGCTAATGGATTTGAAGGAGCAGTATCAATCTCACCTGACCTGCCTCAACTGTGGGGAAATAAGTTAAATGCTGCTGCTTCTAATGTAACAATTTCTGCATTTAAATCTTGAAATACAGTCTTACAAAGTAACTCATCACTTGCTCTTCTTTAGCTGCAAAGGCTCATGCTGATACCCAACACAATAAAGACCTAATAAAACAATAATGTCTAGAAACTTATTTCAAATCTCTTCTACCAAATGGGATTGATGGCAACAGAAGCAGTGTTGCTCCACTGCCTAGAAAAGCTTACACCCATTTTCCTGGGATTCTTTTTAAGAATAAAATATAAGAGCTCCAAAATCATAGAATAATAGAATGTTAAGGGTTGGAAGGGACCTAGAAAGATCATCTAGTCCAACCCCCCTGCCAGAGCAGGATCACCTAGACCAAGTCACCCAGGAACGCATCCAGGCAGATTTTGAATGTCTCCAGAGAAAGAGACTCCACAACCTCCCTGGGCAGCCTGTTCCAGTGTCTGTCACCCTCACTGAGAAAAAAGTTTTTCTTGTGTTTATCCTAAACCTCTTGCGCTCCATCTTACTCCCATTGCCTCTTGCCTATCACTGGATGACAATGAGAAGAGAAATACTGAAATGTTCTGCTTTTGAATGTTTAATCACAAAGATTCTGTTCTTTATAAAATGAGATATTTGAGACATTGCTTAAATAATCCCCCCTTTAATCCAATGACAATAAAAGGACAGCAAGAAAAATGTTTTCTAGCATGAAAAAAAAAAAGAAAATAAATGGAAAATTATACAGGTAGTTAATCGGGGACAAATAATAACTAAAAGAAGAACAAAAATGTTTATAGTCTTTAGCTTCATTAGTTGGACTTCAAACTACAGCATATTGTAAACAAGGGTTCCTGAGGTTTGTTCATATGCAGTAATAACTAGAGCTCAAAAATAATTATGATTCAGACGAGTCAGAACTGTCCAGAAAACAGCTCAGCTCTGTTGGAAACCAGGCTGCAGGTTTTTATGCATAGCATAAGTACTGACAGATCTAGCAGGTTTTTAGTAAATCTTCAAATAACTGTCGAGATTCACTTGGACTGGAAGATAAAACCCAGTATTACCGATATTTAAGAACCATAAATCAATTAATCTGGATGACTGGTTCGTTAGCTGAAACCCAGGAACCTCCACATCCTCTGCAAAGCTGGTAAGGGCCCATCTGATAACTACTGCAGGAATGTAACTGGTTACCACACCAATGTGATTTTACGAACTGGAGGTCTCATTTTATTCTTTATCTACAGGTCTGATTGATACAAGTACTGTTACAGTTCTAACAGTCTTCTCTAGAACTTCACTCACTGCTGCATGATAGATTTATTTAAAAAAAAAAACCAACCCACAACCCTACCCCCCAGAAGAGTATCCGACAGCCATAAAGCATGAATTAAAAAGCTTCGGAAATGGGTCAAAAAGCCATTGTCAAATGGAATCGTTACTCAATGACATTTTTCATTCTTGGTTAATGACATCCTGAAGGGTGTCTTCTGGGACTCATAAAAGATCCAGCACTACCAAACACTGCATCAGTGGCCTGGAAGTGAAACATACAGTCCCACTAATAGAATTTGCAGAAGACACATGGAGTGAAAGAGCAGTAAAGAACAAGAAGGACCAGAAAACTGAACAGAAATAGCCACACCACAGTGCCGACTCCAGACCAAATGTATGCAGGGCTTAACCACTGCATCCAGTCCAAGGAGGTGCAGGTGGGGAAAAAAAAACTGAAGAGGATGCAGAGCAGAGCCCCTGACTTGCTTTGTGCAGGGTGTAAATGCCTCATGGTGGGGAAGTTTAGGACCTCAAATGCCCCAGTTTGTATGAAAGAGCACTGAGAGCTGAGCTGGTCAGTGTGTAAGTACCTTTGGTACAGAATGCTGTGCTCTGGCACAAGAACACATCCAGGATGGGAAGCTGAAACCAGAATGAATCTAAATGAGAAGCTACAAACATAGTTTGAACAGCAAGAGAGTAACAGATTACAAAGGAAAATGGTACCTTTCCCACCTCCTGTTACCTCAAATGAGAGCTGGATGCTTTTTCAGAAGAGCATTTAATACAGTTCTTAATTTTTCAAAGATGCTACCAAAATGAAGTTGGATTAAAGAGACAAAGCTTAGATAAGTGCATGATGAAGATGTACCCAGCCTTAACCCCTACCAACCTGCAGGCAGGGTGAATCACCTCTCTGTTTTCATGTAACTGAACCTCAATGCCAAAAATGGGCTACACAGTGATGCTGTGAGAAGCAGGTTGCATGATAGAGTGTTTAACTGAAACAGGGAATCCATTAGACTAGTGTGCACTGGTGCAACACCAAACACCAGGGCAGGGTGTCACCTGGCAGCAGTGGGCAGTTTCTGAGGCAGTGGGGAAGTCACTACCACACCCTCCCACCTGCCAAACGTCATGACTGTCTTCTGACCCCCCCTCCCCCAGCAAAGGCTACAGGCTTCGCCTTTGGCAGCTGCTACTTGGCATTAGTAACATACAGCAGCAAAAATATGCTGTGCATTGAAGGTTTAGGAAAGCAAAAAACAAATGGGATGCAATATCAAAATAAATAGCCTAAGGTATTTTAGCACCAATTAGTAATGTTCATATTTAATAACAAATGAGTGATGAAGGCCAGTAAGAATGAAGAAGGATGAAGTCATACACCTGCTACACATTACCATAACCTAAAACATGCTTCTTCACCCTTTGTAATTTCTACATGTAGGGTTGGATTTGTGTCTGTTAAACAAGCACCCCACAGGTTTAATCAGCCAAGAATCAGCTTGGTGATCGAGTCTGGTTTCAGCAGCAGGAGGACCAGGAGCCTACCCACTGTGGAGAAATCACCTCCTCTCTAGCCTAACCAGGACCTGTACCTCACAGTGGGTATATGGGGTTTCACGTTGATCCTGCAGAAACTGTGCCAGTTTTCCTAAATATGCTGAAACTCCAAAGAATTTGAAACATGGAAAATCCAAGGTAGGAAGAGATTTTGTTTTGATGTGTTCAGTTTTAACATCAAAAGTGTACAACCAAGTCTAGCTGTGAAAAAAATTGCAGCCAAACTAGTATTTGTATAAATCAGTTACACACTCAGAAATCTAAAATAAGCCAGTAAGCAAACTACAGCCTGATAGGACAATCCATTTAATTAACTTCATGTGATTAATTTCCTTTGGTGACTTCAAATCCTGATGAGTTTCAGGGGAAGAAAATAACTTTGTGCGGCCAACTCTTTAAAGCAGACTAAAACCATAAAATATAACTAAGAACTTCTGATACTTCATGTCATTTATACTATTCCATATAAACACGGCTCATTTGATTTTGAGGGGAAACTAAAATTTGTACTGGTAAAAGAAATCACAGAAAAACTTATGAAACTGGAAGGATGATAAGTGTGAGTGGAGTGCATAAAATCTACAAACGAAAACTGTTAACAGAAGAGCAGCTGCATCCTGAAATCACAGAAGACAAGGGACTTGAGCAATCAAGAGAAGACAAAAAACTGGTAGAGCTTTTGGTTTCCCCCATTACCCATTTAATAAATAAAACCTGATATTTCATTATACATGTATATGAGAACATTTTTGCTGCTCCAAGGGCAAAGTGAGAGGATTGGGGCAGAGTCTGGTTACTCCTGCCCCACAGAAGAGGAAGGGATGGAAGCAAGACAGCTCCTAAAGACAACAGAACAACCCCTTCTTCTGTTGAGAAGGGAAGGGCACAGATGAGAATTACACCTGCTGGGAAGAGCCAGTTCTCCTAACAGCAACCATCCCAGCTCCCTTAGTCCACTTGGCAGCAGCAACAGCACACCAGAGGTAATGTCACACAGGGAAAGATGGTCTTCAAAAGTTCAAATGATGCCAGCTCCTCCTCACTGCAAGACTCCGCAGAAGGCAGAATTAGAGACTCATAGAAAGATTTAGATGGGAAGGGCTCTCCACTGGGCATATAGAACAACCTCCTGCTCAGGCAGGGACAGCTTCAAAGCCTCCCATTTGAAAACCAGGGTGCATCATTTTCTGGTGTCTGGGCCTGAAGAAGCTGAACAGTATCAACCCCACTATCAACCCCAGAAAGGTTTAGCCAGCTGCCAGTTAAACTTCAACTTACGCCCCGTGCTCCTGCCAGGCCACCACTTTGCAGTTCACCCACCCACTTTGAACCTCCTCAGTTTGGCTTCAGTGGGAAATGGAAAGGCTAGAAAAATGAGCACAGCAGAGTCTGCTGCCATGTAACCACAAATTACATCTACAAAATGGCTGGTAATTCCCCTGAACAGAGAGCTAAACACAACAAGGCAGGCAGGCAAAAGAAAATACAATGAAGCTTTCCAGAAGAATGTCCTTCAGCTCTGGATTAAGAGGATTATACCACTTAGTATATAATTTCCATAACCCTGTGGGTTCAGGTTTTCTGCAGATAAGTAGAGAATTTAAATTCCTTACAGTAAAGCTACTCAGTTCTTGCACAAACTGCACAGCAGTCCACTTCTAGGTGCTGCTTTCCGTGCCTGTGCAAAGCAGTTTCAGAATAACTTAAAATCTTGAAAGCAAGACCACACAGCAAAACAACCGTGTGTCATGGTCACACTGCACTATGACTAATTAAATTCAAATACATGTTGTAGGATTGCTATCATATGGTGCTGCTTTGGAGCACATTTAGCAAAACCTTATCTCAGATCATCTACACCCTGCTTAACTGTTTAGTATTAATGTGCATCAGGGCAATGCTACGAAACCACTGCCATGCTCTCCACTGAAAAAAATCACATTTTCTACTCAAAAACACAACTAAAATTGATAGGACCTGGACAACAGCAGATGGTTCTGATTTTTCTCACCAACTTATGTAGCACTGGACACATCTCAGCTGGCCTTAAGCATCAGCAACCCAGGGCAGAGATTGTCTGGGCCAGGTTTGGCTTCGGTATCAACCTTTGCTGTTTCCCGCAGCAACATGTGGCCTCCTCTGGGCAAGACACTCCTGTGAGCCTTGAGCTATTGCACAACCCAGATGAACCACAATGAGTTACTGGTTACAAGATCTCTGGAACTACAACAAAGCCACCCTGGCATCCAAATTGCTAAACAGGATGAAAAGCCTTGAAAGAAAAATGTTTTTTGTTTAACTTCTTACTGCAATCAGAATTCCTTTAAAAATAAATGAAACCTGGATTTTGCAAACAGATTAATCCCAGACTCCAAAAATACCTCTGTTACTAACATGAACTCGCAGAATAAATTAAAGATCTACAAATTCTTTCTGCAGTACATTACTTTATGTCCAGTACATACTTTTGTGCTATCTGGTAAAATGACCAGAACAGTCAACAGGATTTGCCTCAACTCATCCCAGCTGTCAGCTTGTCCCACGATTAAACACAGCAGCCAAGAACTGAAAGAAACTTTCTGAGTCCCACCTGAGTCAGGTCCCATACCTTAGTAGTACAGACTCCCACACACCATCTAATCCTATCATAATCCTGTCGAGTTTAATCTTAAACCTCTTCAGGTTGTTTGCACCATTATTTGTTTAATTAATATACTTCAAGACCATTTGAAAGAGTAGTTAAGTAGTTCCTGTGTGAACCCTGCAAAACCCACACTTCTTATTTATTACTGCATAATGCCCTGCAATGTGGTAATACTCCTTGATTCAGGAAAAGAAAAGAACTGATAAAAACATGGGCTTGCACTAAAGTCAACTATTCAAATCTTGTACATAATAATAATGATACTTCCCCCTGCTCTGGTTGTTCCCCATTGTCTCTTATTTACTAGAAGATAAGCAGTTACTTCACAGAGATTATTTTTTTTTAATGCTATTCCATTATATTTTCAGAGTGGCAAAAATCAGGTGGAGCTATAAAGTGGTGCTCTTGAGACCAGTAACTATCTTATCCAGTCACTCCCAGATGATCTGGAGGAATCTCAAGCTACATAACACAATGTCCATTACTCTTGCTCCCAAGCTATACACAACTAAAGGGGCCATCACTGAGCCTGTTCAAGCAGCATGTTGCAAAGATTTCAGTTATAGGGTAGGTCATCCATGAAATCTTCTCTTACCCCATCTGAATCTGGATCTGAATTTAAGCATCTGCAGTACCACCTCCAGAACATGCAAGAGGTTCAGGGAATATCCAGCAAGGGAAAAGTATCCAACTCCTAAGATGCTGGTTAAGTTAAAACCTGCTTGGAGACCAATCTCCTGCCAGGTCATATTAGAGCACATAGTATTGTCTATACTGGATTTCCAGATTTATTACCTAATTATTCTAAAGGGCCTTATAAATTATAGCCAGAGATAGAAAAAGGCATAATAACAAAAGGGATTGGGTAGAACTCTGTTATGGGAGATGCAACAGAGGAGTTCATACATTTGAAGTTTCCTGAGCATGGACAGGTAGAGAAACCCAAGCAGGAAATACATGTAAAGAGGTTTTACACAAAAGAGCAATAAAGCAATTTTTCCTCAGCTGAGAAGACCTCCCTTTGTCACTGCTTAGTGAACTCCGTGGATAAAATCCCATAAACAGACCAAAATCCATGAACACAAATGCTTAACTGGGTTGCTGAATAATTAGCCTGATTTGTATATGGACTGACAGTAACAGTATCTGTTTGCAAGTTAACCTCAACACCTCATCACCCATATGTGCATTTTTAATTCCCAGGACTACTTCTGATCCATTCTAGGCAGTCTGGTTCATTCATAGGCTCATCTGTAGAACTTGAGACCAAATTTGAATTTTGGCACTGAACTTCAGAGTTAAAATTAATGCCTTCAATGCACGTCCCTGCAAGTGCTGGGATCTCTGTGAGGGAGGAAGATGACCGCATTATACACATAATTTACATAAAGATACCTGCTCTTCATGAAAAAAAACACAGTGTCTGTTCACCTAAAAAGTTTTCACAGATACTTATGCTGATTTCAAAAGACCACACAGAAGTGGTAAATCAACATTCTCATGCAAGGAACACATTCTCTTAGGTTTAGTGATGACAGTCATCTACACCCCAGACCCTGGCTGTACTCTAAGCATCTGGCTCAAATCTTTAACTGGCATGTTAAATGACAGAACGTGTTTACACCATTTAGTGGCATTTTCCAGTTTAATTATTTTATCAAGTATTAAAAAAATACTATTTTAACTATACCCTACCAAGCAAATCGCCTTTTTCTAAATTTAGTAACCCATAAAGATATTATTTTCATCATCTTATATCTTCTGAAATAAATAATTTTAACTTTGTGTCTGAATAAAGGCAAATTTCTGAAAAAGGTAGTAAGAAGAGAAAACAAAAGATAGATTTCAGCAGAAGGACTGAAGTACTGGACAGGGTAAAATCTTAAAAGCATTAATGGCAAAGGAGCAAGAGCAACACCTACCACAGATTTGGGTTTGCTGACTGCCACCAGATTGGCCAGAAAGTCTTCCTCGTACAGCTGGCTAAAAACATGGGCATCGTAAGCCACCGTTATGGAGATTTCTTCCATCATTTTGCCGGCAGCTGCCGTTAGCGGCCAGAGCAGGTTGACAGTCTAAGGCTGAACCTTGGCTCAGTTCCGTGTCAGTTGTTCACACCCACCTGAAGAAGCTAATGAGGAAGGAGTGTCACGAGAGAAAACACGAGCCAGCAAATCAGCTCCTGTGAGGGTTTTCTTCTCAAGGGTGCCTTATATTAACATGGGAAGCACCTATGAAACACCTGCTCACACTCCCAACACTCAGATTGCAAAAGGCATTTGCTGAAGTTTGGTGAAAGCCAAGGAACCCGTTTTAACTCCAGTAACAGGTTGAAGATGAAAAAGCAGCAACCAAACCAGATTAGTATTAAGCAAGAAAAGATTTGTCAGTGCTTGACAGCAGGACTGGAATCATTTCTCTTCTTCTTGAACTTTGTAGTAATTGTTTAATCTTTGTATCCACTTTATATCCGGTTTTCTCCCACAAAAGCTGATACTCCTGTTAGCAGAGTCTCACTTCCCAATGAACTGCTGCTTCTGGCTTATTTGTAAATTCAGAGAGACTGGTTTTAAAGATGATTTCTTTCAGACATTCCTTAGGTTTTTCCATAAGCTTCTAAATGTCTCCTTTAAATTCTTTAAAAGAACTCAATTTCTCTTTTATACGTATTTGAATCTCGTAGATACTTTGATTTTAGCAGGAACGTGATGGCATCAAGTCAAAATTCTCCAAAAAAGAGTCTATTTATAATACAGCATAAAACAGCCATGAAAAACACAATGAAGGCTGTAGGCTCTTCCTTGAATAAAATCACACCTCCACAAGTGAAATAAAACCAATGTACACAATTGCAACTTTCCACAATAGAAGTTTTTTAACCTGAATCTGGGTTTGTTTTTAGTCAAGAAGTGGTATCTTTAAGTTCTAAGCAGCGTAGCTGCCTTCCAAATTGCTCCTGACTTTCAAAATAATTTCTAGTGACACTTATCTGACACAGAGGAAAAACAGAGCAAGGCAAAAAATGTGAAAAAAAATATAATTAAAAAATTAATCAATATCCTCAAAACTACAAATGAAAATCTAGAAAACAGTAAGTGAATTGAAGAAAAAAATAATCAAAATATTGCCCAAAGAAACTCCTTTCAGGAGACTCAATTCAAGGTATGGTTCCTAACCAAATCAGCACTGCTGCTTAGAATCACCCACTACATTTTTATCTTCTCTGGAAGCATTTTGTTCTTCCTGGTGGAAAATCAGACCTGCTCAGGAAACATAAATAATTTCAGCTGTGCATTTGTCTCCAAAAAGACTTTGTGCTGGATACAGCAAAGCTGGTAGAAATCTCCAGTTCGGGTCGCCGGTAGCATACGGTTACGCTCTCCCTTTCCAGAATAAACAGGGCCAGACCCACCTTGCTTTTGTCTTTCTCCTGTGCTCCTGGAGTATCTTTATCAAAGATTACACGGGTATCTAAATAGCACCAGGTGCTATTTGCATTTGAATAGGAAACTTGAGCAACAGCTGTAGCATACAGGATTAAACCCCCAACACCTCCTTCACTTAAATAGGGGGGAAAATTACATGTTATTGCTAGGAAACAGAGAGTTCTAATAGGCTTATGGCAAACAAAAAAAAATGCAGCACTTGAGGTTAAATCCTTGAGACCAAAGCAGATTCTGGTCGTGCTTAACCCTTGCAGGAGGAAGAAAGGGTTTTTTTCTCCTTGAAATGCACCTTTAGTGCATTTCTTTTAATTTTTCTTCAAAGGCTTTCTATTTTTTTTTCCAATTAATTCTCACAGCAGAGATACTATAGATGCCGATCCTGGAGCTGACTCATTGGACTGCTCTCCCTGTCTCCTCTATGAAAACCATACCTGCCATGCTAAATCCTGCTCAGGTTTTTCCGAAGCACTTTAACCGACCGTTTCCTCTCCGCGTTCACTGCCTTGTGGGGTGGGTTGTTGGTTTGGTTTTTTGTTTGTTTCCCCCCCCGCCCCCTTGTAGCACAAGTTCAAAGCGTAAGGCTAAGAGCAGCTCCTCCTTGGCTGCCTCTGAGGTGTGCTGACAAAGGCACCTGTTGTAAGAGGTAAAGAAAGTCCCTTCCCACAGCCCCTCCCGCCCCGCTGGCACCCGCTCTGGAGGCTCCCAACAGGGACTGACGTTACATCGGAACACTGGTGTAGGCGCAGGGGAGAGAGCAGGCGGTGGAACAACAAACCTTCCCATGTTAATGAGGGACCAATTTAATTCTGCAATAAGGGCAGGAGGTGGAGAATGCAAATTATGAGACGCTCTCCGCAGCTGCAGCTTCTCAAATCCCTTCCCAGATAGAGCCAACAGGCATCTCTATTTATAAGGAACTGAAGACCAGAACTGATAGTCTCTTTTCTTTTTTTCAGAACCAATATTATATTTTTTATTTTTTCCCTCTTTAACAGAATGGTTATGATGATTTAAGAGCACTAAATCTACACGCTACAGTTGTATTACTGACCAAATAGTTTCTCTCATATCTATTGACATGTTCTAACTAGCAATTGTGAGAATGAAAAACTGATTTTTGATGTTGGCTAATGCATATGTTTACTTTTAAAAGGATGTTTTTCACTGTTGTTTTAAGCTAATAGAGCTGAGCTGCTCACAAATCCCTATGAACCTGCACTTTATATCTGTGTGAACAGCCTGTGCCACATTCTGAATCAGCACACACAAGTATCAAGTAATTAAGCTAAACCTTTTAAATTAAATTTATTGAAGCAAATCCATCCCCCCAGACGCAGTGGTTGCACAATCACACCAGGGGAACCGGGAAGGAAAAGGCAAGAGGGCAGATGCCCTTCACCACCAACTCAGGCCACACCACACGCTCTTCCCAGCATTCCAGTACAGAGCCTTGCCCTCAGCCAGGGCTTCCCAGTACTGAACTGATAAATAATCTATTAAAAGACAATAAAACTCACATAGTTCAGCTTTGTATTTCTTTAAAGCAAATGGCACTTCTCTTGTCTAACACCCTGTCTACCTTGCAGCAGCCTTCCTGAAGGAACAGGAACGCAGTCCCCTCCACAACACAGTTTTAAAAAGCATACCTCCAAAGCAGGAATTTTTGGAGTAGAAGAGGTTCAACCAAGCAGTCAGGACGACACTGGAGAGCCAGCAGAAGGACAGGTGAGCTGCAGAAAACTGTTAACTAATGAAGGTAAGTAGCCCTAATTACAGTTGTTGGGATTTATATACTGATGGATAATAGAGGTGAATGGAAAATTCCTGAACTGAGCAAGCCAGGCAGCTTAGCAAAGCAAAATCCTGCTCACTCCCAAGATAAATTCACTCTCACTCCACCCCCAGGAATGTCTTGCTGCTATCTGACGGGGATAGGATCTTCTGATAGACGGCAAAGCGTTACGTATGTGAGGTATGTGCAGCCTCTTGCTAAGAGCTCCCTTCCTGCCACCACAGTTTCAGAAACATAAAGGCGTTTTCTGTGATATGCTTTTCATCTGTTAATGAATCTGAGAAGATCACAGGAGTCTGCAGGTAAGGAAACAGAAAGCTCCTTTCAGAGCACTTGGAATGGCATTTGGCAGCCTTCAAGATAAGTTTACAGGCTTCCCCCCACCCCACGGGAACGAATAATGGTAGCATCATGGTCTTCTCACAATTCCCTTACCCAGTAATGACCAGGAAGAACTGTTTTGAACACAACCAGCAATTGTTCACTGAAGAAAAATCTGGTCAGAAGCCAAGTGCTGTGAATCTCCAAGCACAGTTATGTTCACTCCCTACCCACAAAGGGCTTGCCAACCATGGGAGCACAGCAGATAGCCCAGATCTTCCACCTGCAGGCTCAGTTGCTGGCTTTGCCACCCAAAGCCCCCACAGACATTGCTGCTGCCTGCAGGAAGGGCCTGGCTGTGCCCAGTGAGATCAGGAGCAAAGCATTGAGTTCAGTGCTGGTGCAGCATTTGAGAAGAGATTTTATTCATAACCCTGTTCCAGTTTTAGATGTCAGAAGGTAAACACCTTTAGATGTGTTTTTGGATTCCAAGCAGGCACCAAGCACTCAGCCGTTGCTTGCAGAGATGACCCACACCACTGGAGAAAAGCAGTTGCCAGGCTCAGACTGATCTATAGTTCAGAAACGGCTTCTTCAAATTTTATTTTTATTATTTAAAATGTCAGATACCATGGCCTATTTTCTGGTTGGGTTTTTTTTTTTCTCCTCTAAGAAGTGGGTGTATGCACCTGTGTTTCTCCTAAAATAATCCTCCAAACGTGTGGAAAAATCTGGGCTTGACACGCTTTAGCACATGCAGTTCCATGGTTAAAGGCTCCCAATTGGCAGCCACACCACCCTCTCCTGATTTGTAAACCCCCTTTCTGAGATGCAGGCCGGTGAAGCCCTCCTGCCAGAGAGCAACTGGTTCTGTCCCAGCAGTGGCAGAGGCCAGCGGGGCTGGAATTGCAGAGGCCAGGGGGTTACAGCCAAACTGGCAACGCTGGCATCGCGCTGCCCCTTGGCATCAGGTGTGTGGGGAACAGCTGAGGCCTTCTGAGCCTTCATTTTGTGTTACCTGCCCCTTGAATTATTTACTGTAAGCAAAAGTAACAGAGGAGGGCAGTGCTGTCGCCTGTCTCCTTCCATCTAATGAAAAGTCCCTGCAAAAGCAGGAGGAACCTTTACAAACTAATTCAGTTCTTTGTTAGGGATTAAAATGAATGTGGCAGGAAATACCCCAATTCCCCTCTCCCAGCCTCCCCAAATCAGCTGTGTGCCACCCAAAAAGCTAGTCCTGCTCCCGTGCAACAACTACCACATAAGGATTTTCTTCCACAAAGTTCCTAGATGACCTCTAAAGCTCCTGAAAATAAGAGAAACTATTTACTAGCCTCACCTCTAACATCAGAGAGGGTGGAAAGCAGGCCAACCAATAGCTTCCCAACCTGTTGGTCACTCCCTGCATTTTTAAAAGCCTGCTCTCAATGAATTCTGTTCTGTGTATTTGTTCTGTTTCTCAGTCAGTTATTAACACTTAGAGTTTTAAGGGGTTTATATCAGGTTTGCACTTCATTGCAGGTTTTACATTAACTTGAAACTACAGCTAAACCAGGACATGAAGCTGCTTAAAACAAATCCGCCTGGTTTGATTTCTACAAACCATAGGAACCAGAGCAAGATTAAACAACAGTATAACTGGGATGCCAGCCTACAGGTACAAACACATTATTATTCAGCTCAGTCCCTTCCAGATTACATTGCAGCCTTTCGAATTAACTCACAATTCACTTTTGACTTTTAATTAATTAAATTCACATTTTTTATTTATGTTTTCATATTTCTTTTCCATACTGTCACTATCACTTTCCAAGGGCACTAGGAGTTATTTCCTCTCTTCAGCTAAGTTTCCTCCAGTCAAATGTCTGGCAGAAACATCTCACTTCATGAACTTCTTCATGTCTGCCAAGAACCTGCATTAGATCTGGGATGACTTTTTGCTTGTTTTTCCAGTGCTGAAGGCAGTCCAGGCCTCCCACTGGTCCAAACTATCAGTACAGTTTATTGCATGGCCCCACAAACACTTGCAGGATGTTGGGTGATGGAGGTGGTGGGACAAAGGAACAAGGGTGGAGCCAGATGCCCTTGAGCCAGTATTGCCACCAAGTGAAAGACATATAGAATCTCACCAGGAGATTTTTTGAAATCATAGCCTTCAGCTATTGCAAAAACTGATTTTACAGCATATGCAGGGCATACGCTGTATGTAGAACCTGATGTAACTGACAGGTTTAAAACAGAGACAAGTATATTTACTCATTTCCCATCCTTTTAATTTAGCAAAACAGTGGGGTTTTTTTCCCCTATTTCTAAAGGTAAGGGGTAGTACTGGTGAGCTTCACAACACAAAAATGGCTACTTCGGACTAATGTGCTTTCTGAGGAGGGCCACACTTGCTTGTACCACAAACACACCTACAGAAACTGGTCAGAAGGAAAAGGTGGAAATTCCTAAACTGACTTAGAGAACGATTTCCTGAAAAGCAGCAGCCTTCTGCCACTTGTTTCACATTTCACTCCTCTTTGGGAACCTGTTTTTTTTATCTCCTCCCAGTTCAGTGTCAGCAGATGCCCATAAACAACTCAACACCACAAATGAGGTAGGTGGCAGCAGTTCAAGAGCAGGGCCACCTCCCAGGGACCTTCCTACATCTGCCCCAGGGACATGGCCAGTGTCTCCTGAATCTCAAAGCAGTACAAATGGGTCCCTCCGGCTGCTTCTGCCAAAGGGACAAACATTAACAATCTGTTTGTCACTGTAAATGTCTCTGATATATGTTCCCTAGGGCTACAACTGAACCCTATTTGTATGGCATTTAGACCATGCATATGCCATTGATAGCTAAATTCTATAATAAACTGATCCCAAGCCAACATTACCCGTGAAAAGAATTTTAAGCTTGTTGCACTTATCACTTCAACCAGTTCTGAAAATGAATAATGAGGGGTCAAGCAAATTTTGAAGAAAATTAACAGAGCAGCTGTATAGGAATGCTTTGTACTTAAC
Source organism: Ceyx melanurus (assembly GCA_024611195.1). Lineage (NCBI taxonomy): Eukaryota > Metazoa > Chordata > Aves > Coraciiformes > Alcedinidae > Ceyx > Ceyx melanurus. The sequence continues at coordinate 11,996 of JANHGL010024969.1, read as the reverse complement.
AATTCTTTCTAGGGCTTTCTAGCCTGGTTTCCTTATAGCTTGATGCAGGGATTTCACACAAGCGGCCTGCAAGCTAATGCAAAGAGCCACATTTCATCAAGAAAAAGCTTCATTAGAGTCAGAGAGCTAGTTCAGGTTTCATACAACTCACAATCAGACAGCAAGTATCTATCTGTATCACTGCCTTCATCCATGGTCTGTCTACTGGCTGTTCATTTACAGGATCTGATCAGCAAACAAAATATAATAATTAACAAGTAGCACAAACTGCAATTATTATTATTATTGTTGTTAGTATTACAATGCTGTCTGCCCAGTGTTCTCCAGAGTGCTGTTAAACATACTATGAACAAAAGACATCTTACATCACTCTGCACAGAGAGAGCACAATGACATGTTCACCTGGGTGACCTCTCTGCAACACCCTACATCAAACCAGATTTGAGTATCTTTACTGTTAGTCACACTGCACCTGACCCATAGTCTGGGACAAGAAAAAAAAGAAGAAAAAATGAAAGGCTGGAGAGCCAGGCATTGAGAAATTCTTATAGTTAAACAAAGGAAAAAGGCAGGACCACCACACATCCTCTGTCCATCAAACCCACTTTAGCTGGCCAGGCACAAACACCCTCTGTGGAATGATCAGGCAGGGGCTGTGCTGCTGGTATCCCTGGAGCACCTCAGTGAAGGCACAGAAAGGTCTGTGGCCACATCTTTCACATGGACCTCCTGACTGAAGCCTTATGGAAAAGGTGAGACAGTTCTATGCATAAACAGCACAATAACAATGGCACATTCCTCAAATGAAAAATAAATCTCAGTATGATTGCTTGGAAGATGAGAGAAAGGGTAATTAAGACTGAAGTAATGCAGGTGAGCAGGAAATGGCACATGGTGTCAGCTCAACTGGACTAAACCAGATGGACTGATCCAAGTACCTCAGCAGTTGAGGTAGTGAAGTCAGTTTGACTGAGATGCAGTCTAGACTGAGGCATGCTCAGACTCAGAACGGAGATTATTTCATGCATTATAGATTAAAAGTGCAAACTACTGATAGTTTCCATGAGCATGGTATGTTCCACAATGCCAGAGTTAAAAATTAAAGCATAAACTTGTTATGTCAAAGGACTGAATGCAGCCCAAAAAGTCTGGAAAACTGCACTTCCCAATATATGTTTATACCAAAGATGATGACCAGCTATTGGATACAGAAAGTGTTTGACACCAGATCCATTTTCTGGGGAAGACAGCAGGCAGCTCAGTACTCCCCTGGACAAATTCCTCTGGACTTGGTACAGGTCAGCTCCAAAGGAGGAAAGCAGCTCAGCCATTCCCAAGCTGATCAGCTGTCTAAGACTACCAGCAGCAATCCCACTATCTAAGCCTCACATAATCCTTTGCTGCTAAATCCCTATTCATCACCACACAGTACAGTGAAAGGGAAAGTCTGTTCTCAGGAGATGATTCTGGAGACAAACCATTGCAGTGCTTAACTGTGCTGATCTAGTCTCCTACTGTGAAAATCTGCATCGATGTTTAATGCCTCAGTGAGAAAAGCTTCTGTATTTACATGTGATTTGAAGATTAATCTGTCTTCATTTGACTGTTAATAAGCTTATTTTAAGAGCTCCAATGGCATGTACAGAGGGGGAGAAAACGCAGGTTGTTCCACAAGTTATCAAAGAGCTCTACATGCTCATGAGGTATTTCTTCAGAAACCAGAATTATTTCCATATATTCCTCTACCCTCCCCCTTTGTCTTATTTCAAGTTTGCCTTTTATTTAAAACGTGGCCGTGTATTAATACATCTATGCAACTAAAATAAATTACATACTCCCTAAAAAAAAAAGAAAAAATTAAAAATATCAGGAATTGGTCCATCTTAGAACAGAAGGAGAACATTTTCTCCTCGCATCCACATGCTCAGGATGGGCATGAGGTGCTGCTCAAGCTGAGGTCAGTATTTGGGCTGCACTCCCTTGGAAGCTTCATTCCCTCCCACTGCTCCTGTTGACTCCCCTTGACATCCAAATAAAGGGGTCTGTTTAGAGAGAAAACTGAGCCAAAACTTCTAATCTGTTCTTGGTCTTTTAACATGCTTTTTATGTAGTGAAGTGTTTACCCAAAATTCCTTCTGCAAGGAATGTGCCTGGAATGAACGAGAGAGAATTTTTGCTTGATTTTGAAGACACTAACCCAAAGAAAAACTACAACAGCCAACAGAGGGTGCAATAAAATTTAGGATGATTTACAAAAAGAAGTTTTAAAACAGAGATTTCTACCCCAAAACTCTTAAAATATTTCAGCCTACCAGCCATTGGTATTCAGGAGAGGTATTACCTCTCAAATTTCAGCTCTTGTGTTTACAGTTCAAATTAACAGGGGGGAAATCAGTGTCTGCCTTTGTTCACTCATTTGGAGACTGCAAGAATAAGCCCCAAGGGGTTTGTCCTTTTGTCTACTGCAGTGAACTGCAACATTTAATCTGATGGTGTAAACAAGATGATGAAAACGAAGGAAAATAAACCAATTTCTAATAAAATAACCACTAACATGAGAAACTGTATCACTGCCTCTATATACATGAAGTAAATCTATGGTTTGAAAAGTTATAGAACGGTTTTGCAGTCATTTTCTGAGAGAATAACTCCGTTTCTAGTTACTCTCTAAAATAAATTACTCTTTAAAAGCAGTGAAGGATTTGATCACCTTTCTCAGTCATATGATGGCTGTTTCTTTGAATATTTTTCTTCTATGGATATGTCTGACTGCAGAACTTTACAATAATCTGGAGAACTAAACATGGATTTATCAACACTCCTTGACTGAAGGAGTTGCCTGAAGATTGGCAATTGATTTAGCAGCACATTAACTGGGCTCCCCCCAGTTTTAAGAAGAGTGAGACAAATGGGTCACACAGATGACTCCTGGGAGACAGCACATCCCTGATGCTGTGCAGTATTGATGTGACTGAGGTGGACAGGATCTCTGCTGAACCATCTTGAGGAAAAAAAAACAAAAACAAAAGGACACTTTCCTTAACTACTTAGGACTATGAAATTGAGAAAGACCAGAAACAGAGTTTTCTCTCATAACACAGTGTAACAGCAGCAAGAGAAGCAGCTTGCTGGGTAGTGTCCTGCCTTGGTGCCTCAGAGCTTTTGGCCATCAGTTATCAGTACTACACTGAAAAACCTTCCAAATGATTTTGTTGGGCAATAGTGTATTTTTATTTTCACTTATTTTAATTTTTTCCATCAGGAATGTACAACCCATGCTCCCTTTATCAGCATTGTTTGCATTCTTCTGCTCTTCTTGGATCCCTCAGAGTTACAGGATCTCAGTGTACTGACAGCTAGCTGGGCACTCCACCAACGAAGGAAGAAGCAACAGCCAGTAAGCAGACACAACTGTAGGGCAGCAGTGTCTCTTGTAACACCTTTACCAGCTCAGGTATACTTTGTCCTTTCTCAGCATTGCAGACCACCCTACGTATTGCCAGAGCTCTGAAAGTTCAAGAGAGAAGGCCGAGTACATCAGTACAAGAGCCATAACAAGAATCACATAGGCCCCCATCCACACCAGCCACTTGCTTGCTTCTGGGTGTAATTCAAGGAGTTAATCATTATCTTCCCATCTGGGAAGTTATTCCTGGACACTCAAGCTGGTTCTAATTCTGTTGTGTTTTGTTCACAACTCAGCTGAGAGAATACCTGAGACAACTAAAATACTTTGTGAGGTTGGATTCTAAGATCTTTGGAGGTCCCTTCCAACCTCTTAACATTCTCTTATTCGTACTTGCCTGAGCACCATGTCTCTGAGCTCTCTGTGTGAAAAACTGCACCAAAACATTCACACTATCACAACCAGTACAGCTTGGCTTGCAAAATCTCAACCATATTAAAAAATACAGGGAGACACAGGTCAGCAAAGGTTTGACAATCAGCACTCATCTGGATGGACATAAAAAGCAGGCATCCCGGAGACAGACGTATCATACATGACAAAAAGACCGAGTTCATTTGGAATACATCAGAATACAGAAGGAGCAGGAAAAACCACTCTCAGAGATATTTTAGTTCTCTAAATGTGTAATCGAATGCTTAAAACAAATAAGGGGAAAATTCAATTTGGACTTAAAACATCGGCTTCCTCTTCTCACTGATGGAAAAAAAATTACATAGAGCCTTGCACACAACCCCTGTTCTGCAGGACTGCATGCACATAAACAAGCTTCACGTGCTTCTCTGCTCTATTCCAGAGAGGGTCAGGTAATGGATGGATCATCAAAGCAGAAAAATGGGTTTTCTATCAAAAAGAAGCCTATGACAAAAACCACAATGGACAAAGCAGCTGTTAGTCAACAACTGCCAAATGCAGGAAGGAGAGGACTGAAAGGCAACAGCTGTGGAGGAAGTATAGTCCAGAGACTCAGCTCATTAATATTGTCTCTGATTACTGAAACAAAAAGGAAAAAACCTATAAAAACAAAAAGGTAAAAACCCACCATTTTGGGACCTGTTTGTTCCAAATAAATCTCTACAGGATTCACCCTCCAAGCTACAGAATTGTGCTGACAAAGGTGCAACAAAATACTGGAGCTTGTGGAAGCATCTGAATTACTTCTGAACCTGTTACTGAAGGGCATGGCAGTTCTCTCATGAAAATTTATCATCATAGCCTCACTGATGCTGAGGGACCAATGCTACTGCAACCAACACAATCAGGCTCTGTCACACTACACACACTTGGTGCTTTCCTGGTTGTGAAAACTGACTGAAATCAGATTTATTGCTTGGTGAGGAGGTTCTCTGGGTGACATGCAATGTCACAGTGATGTCTCATAAACCATGTCTAGAACAAATGGCACAGCCACAGCTTCATTCCTTGTTTGCTGCTCTACTCACAGGCAGCCATTATGAAAGCTTGGCCAGTTTATCTATAGACCAAACGCCCCATCAGCAACCTGCTCCTCTGGCTGGTACAACTCAAGGTAAACGGGCGCCCTGGCTGGGATCCCAACCCCACCCCACCCCACAAAAATGCAGTTGGTCCTGCAGAACTGCCTCTACAGCAGGGCTTTTCCCAGAACTGCTGGGCAGGTGAGGAATAAGAGTCTTCTCACTCTGCAGATCTAGTTGGGCTACAGGAAACCTGGAATGCGGACACAGTTTGAGTTACAGCAGACAAATAAAATAAGCAGAAAAATGGCCTTGAGCCATCCTTGTTCTCTCTTCTTTTTTTTCTTCCTTCAAGAACTGTTGGGACCAATTTCCCAGCTGATACCTCACACCAGTTACAGCAGTCCATAGCCAGCTATGCCTTTCAAGTGCAATTCCAGTACACTCCTGGATGCCACTCCAGCTCCACAAACACCATGAGGAGTTTGCTCATCTGAGGAACAGGATCACCAGTAAAAATAGGATAGAGGATGATTGTTGGAGAGAAGACAAACAGCCACGCAAGTAAAGGCACCCTGCTGCAACTTAGGGGCTTACTGCTCCACTTCCATGTTATGGAAGAAATCTGTTTGGCTATAGAAATAAATCAGATGCATAAGTAAATAAATAAGAATAAGGGTGGGCTGCAGAAAAGCAGCTAGACTGTGGCCCCTTCGGTATTTTTGGAGGTTGCTTAGCAACAGGCTGGCTGCTGCAGGGCTAAAGTAGCATGAAATTAGCAGCTTTTCAGCAAAAGACAAATTGAATGTAAAACTGGGGAGGGTGGCCTTTGAGTGGCAGCGAGGAGAAAAGCATTAACTGGTGAATTTGATATGGGAGGCATCTTTTAGGAGCATTTCTTGAATGTGTGGGATCCTTAATTAACGTGGCAGCCAAGGGGCTTTGTCCTGCCTGGGTATTGATAAATTCCAAAGCACGCCTGGCAAGTTAATAGTTCAATCTTGATTAAAATTATGCCCATTACAGTCACTTCATGGGTTAATTACTTATTAACGATCTTAAATAGCTCAAACGCAATCATACCAGACTACCCTTGCTATATTAGTGGCAATTGACTATACACTACATTTTCAGTTGCAGAGTTATCTAATGTACCTCTCCATCATTTCAGGTCTAGGTTATCTTGATGTCATCTCTGAATTCACTTAAGGGATTTTGTCCCTGTGAATCCTTTGAACCTCAACAGCACAGATCCGAATAATTCTTCTAAATCATACTGCTTCTCCAGACTTCTGGAACTACCTCATGTGGACACAGAGAATGATTACATAGACAGCAGCTATCGGAGAGATCTGAGTAATGAGAACAGCAAGAACAGCTTATGTATAAACTTCATGGACGACTTAAATGGGAGTTCTGAATGAAAGATCTTTCTTGGTTACTTAATCTGGGGCCAGATTGTACCAGATAATTGTTTTCCTTGGCTAAATGGGCATGAAGTTGGCCCCTGGCAGCAAGACACAACCAGGGACCAATATGGCAGATGATCCATCGATGGGGATGTGTAGTATGGTGGTCGGGTCAGAAGAGATGTTAAGTGGCTTGTCTGGGCATTGGACATAAAACACACACAGAGGAGTGATAACTTGTTTACTCCTTATTCACAGACCAGATCATATTTAAATGGCACTTCAGAAACAGAGTAAGAGCTGGGGGCTTATGTGTGAACCGTATTTCCTTGGAGCAGGGAAACTTTTAGCTGCATTTAAACCTCTTTAGTGCCCCAACACAGAACTTGGAATCATAGAATCATAGAATGGTTTAGGTTAGAAGGGACCTTAAAGATAATCTAGTTCAAATCCCCTGTCATGTGCAAGGACACCTCTCACTAGACCAGGTTGCTCAGAACTCCGCACAACCTGGCCTTGAAGACATCCAGTGATGGAGTATCCATAATGAAGCATCCATAACTGTGACTGGGTGGAGTGTGTACAAGCCATGACCAGTTGATGTAAGTAAATTACATCCTGTAGACAGCAAATTACATCTTGTAGAGCTCATTGGCTGTTTTCATTCCTTATCATTTTCAGAATTATTTCTGGATCCTTGTGTGTTTAACACAGACACAGCTGTGGCAATGTTTTGGTTTCCTGTTTGTCTGGTGTTGAAAAGAAGGTGACTGAGGCTCACAGATGTGGTAAACACTTAGGTGAGATGCCCTCCATTTCCTTAATGAGCCTATTAAGCAAATCTATCAAAGGTGTAATGATGAGTCTCAGGGGAGAGGAACACAGAGAGATAACTGACTGTCAAGAGATAATCCTTGTAAATGTAGACAGGAAAACAACCTATAGGCAACAATAGTTAATTGGGAACAAATGTGATCCCATGGCTGGAGATGTACATACACCTAAAATACCTTGGTATTTTCCTTTTTGCATGGCCAGAGTCAGCTGAGCCTGAGCACAGAGCTTCACTATCTGCTTCAGCCTCTCCTCCTCAGAACTGTGGATGATAAAATCCTACTTCACAGAGCTGCTGTGTTATCTTAATCTCTGGGGTATTTGGACAGTCAAGCGTCTGGCAAAACTGTTACTGCTCCCTGAACCTGAGCAAAATGAGTGACTGAAGAGTCAGTCTTGTTTTAGGTCACAAGAACCAAGACTGTATGAAAACAGTGCTAGGAGAGATTGTAAGTACTGGAAATTATGAGGGAGAAGAGATTTAATAAGTGAAGGTGCAGACAAGCCTGAATCTTGTGTTCTGATCAAGAGTGGAAGAAGGGAAGCAGGAAGAGCAAATAGCATCGGCAATGCTCAGGCGTCTGAAAGAGATGTACTAAAACACATGCTTATTTCTCTTAAAACGTCACTCTCTCTCAACTGTTATGGTTTCCAGGCTTTCAGAATTGAATTATATTGTAATTACTTCCTACTTGGACAAGGTCACAAACATAAAAGCTCAATACTACCCTACATTACATTCTGCTGTATGTTCTTTACACTCCTCTAGTAGCCAAGTCTCCCTTTCTGATGTCAACAAATTTGTCTTCAGAATAAAATGCTGGTTTAGGTCCATTAGTGTAGTCTAAGGCACACTAAAAAGTTAAAAGCCATTATTACTGATCTTTCTGAGAAGCCTCCCAGAGCACAGACATCTTTGTCCTCTTGCTAATCCTTACAATTCACTCAGTATCATAAAAGCAACAAAATGCAAACAAATACAAACCCCAGATCCATGTGATCTTATGAGAGGTTCTTGTTCTACACATGCCTTCATGCTGAGTTAAGGACATGTGGAATCCCTTCCATCAGGCACTCAAAAACATTCCCCAGTCTTTTACACCTCTCCCCCTGCCCCCAAATTGCCATGACTATATATAAAAACTTGTATAACATTCCTGTATAATGGGGTCAAAGGTTGAAAATCCACCAGGTATATAAAGGGTTCCTTTGTTTAAACAGGGTCTGTAAACACTGGTTGTGACAAAGTCCTTCTACAAGACGTTATTGTGGCTGGCATTTTGTGGACATTACAGTAAAGATGGAAGGAAAATAGACTCTGCTGTTCTCACGGGAGCCAGGGTTTGACCAGCCCCTGTGTGAGTGCTCAGCCCAGTGCTGGATCTATAAAAGTGCAGCTTGTTTCCTGATTGCTTCAGCCATTAGGGCCCCAGTCAGCTTCTGGAGAAGATGCTTTATGGAGAGAAACTGATGAGAGATAGCAGAACAATGCAAGATGGACTCTAGCACAGCTCACAACAACCTGTCCTCCTAATCCACCTCAGCAATTAGTACTGTGCCTGGGATGAACCCTTGCGATTCAGGCTAGGAAGTCCTCAGCTATCAGAGAGCAAGAAGAGAAGGTTTTCAAGGGTTGCCAAGTCCAGGCAGCAGCATCTTCCCTTTCACACCCTTGTCCCTGACCAAGTCTGTCTTTTTAAGTCCCAAATTCCCTGGGTTTGTCATGTTGGTTGAAGAGGATGGTTCTGGTGCATCTTGGCAGAGAAAAAAAAAAACACATCGCAAAAAGAGATTCCCACGGGCTAGGGAGTTGCTGCCCTTCCAAGAACCTCTTGCCAAAATGCCCTGCCTGGGAAGTACAAACCATCCCAAGAAAGATGCTGCTTTCTTAGTGCATGTCCTCTCAGAAAGGAACCCACTCTGTGAAATAAGAAATTAAGTACTCCTGGAGGAAGTTCATTACAACACAAAGCTAAATATCTCTCCGCATTACAGGAGAAACAGGGGCCAAATTTGCCTCTGAGCTTCCTGCTGCTACTATAAGCAATGGGATTTGAGTCTGCACAGGCTTAAGTGAGTATGATGGTCTGGACAAGCTGCTGTAATGAAGAAAACCATGGGTTGGGATCTATATTTTGCAGACACCAAACTGCAGCTCCTTCCACCACAACAGCCTCCTTTTCACTTCCACCTCATGAAGAAAGAAATCACAGTGTTTTCAGCACTATTTAAAAATTGAAAGTAATGCAGCAGTGACAAGGTGATGGACTTTTTTTTTTTCCCCTCATTTCTGACAGGACAGGTGAATTGTAAAGCCATCAAAAATAACAGCCTGACAATAAATTTTTCATGGACCATTGACAGTGGGGAAAAAAAAAGAGCCCAAAGCAGAGAAAATAGTTTCTCAGAAGGCCCAGGCGTTGTTGAATGCAGCAGTTCACAAGAGGCCACCTTCAGGAGAGTGGCAGCACAGAAGCAGGCAGAACAAAGCACTCTCGTTAGGCAGTCAGGGATCAAAGCCCTGATGCGTTTCCAATTCCTTCCACTGCTCTTGACTAGCTGAAGTATAATCAATATTCCCCACCGTGCAAAGATGGAGCATCCCAGCTGGCACAAGCGGGTGGCTTACTCAGGCTGCCATGAAATTGTTCCCGGTGAGGATGCACGATAAGGTCATTGATCCTGTGCTCTAAGCTATGGGTTAACAAAAGGATTTCTCAGATTAGAAAAAAAGCTGTTCAGACAATCACTTGACTCTGCTAAGAACTTTAGCCACAGCTGAAATTTTTCTTTTGCAGGTCAAGGCAAAAAGTCTGAGCCTCTCCAATCTCTGGCAGCCACAGCACATTTACACTGGTGCACCGGTATTTCTTATGTGGGAAAGGAGTGAAGAGGACCTGGAGGACCCCTCCGGGTCGGTGAAACGTGTGGATGCAGCTGGGCTGGAAGGCTGCTGAAGCTGAAGAATTTGCAGCTCTGTTGTCACAGTAACTGGGTGACTCAAGTTGACATGCTGTCCTTGGGCCTGAGCTGTGCACACTGGGTTTGTTTGTGCCTATACTTCCAGATTGCTTATTATGCAGATTAATTACTCAGAGATGAGGCTTTCTGTTTTTTTAATGGCTTTTGATGAACTTTACTTGCAGAATCAAATTTTGGTGAAGAATTATTGTCAAGGAAATTGCATTTAGCAAGAAAAGGAAGCTGAAAGAATCATAATCAGCTATGACAACATAATAAGGACCTGATCCTCAGCTGCTGCATGAACAATTTAATAGAAGAATGAGCTACATGGTCAAAGTTTCCAGAAAGCATCCCCCTGAGAGTGGTGTTTACCTTTTTGCTACTGTTTTAATTTTGGTTGCAGAGATAAAAGAACGTGGAGAAGTGTGAGCAAAGAGGAGTGGGAACCTGTCAGCCCTCCACAGCTACCACCATTCATCAATATTCCCGTAGGGCTGCAGGTGCACATTGGAAACAGCCACAAGTGTAACAGCAACAACCTGCTGTGGACAAAGGCTAGCTGATGTGGCCATGGGTTGACACCTCTTTGCTCCAGTATTCACAGTATTGCACCAAAAATAATAATTTACAGAGGAATTATTCTGATGTGAACAATACAAACCAGCCAAACACAGCAGCACTACTTCAAAATTTGTGAAAGAGTAAAGCTGCACATTGTCATTCTGAAAGAAAATGAGACACCTCTACAAGTGGAGATAATTACACCAGGATATTTCTATATAGCACTTCAACAGGATTCTCCAAATGTCTCTGGCATACAGCTCTTCACCTCCATTTACCAGCACAATGTAAATTATTTACGCCCAAATACAAATGAAACAACATAAACAATTTAACACTCTGATTACTACACTACTTACATTCCACAAGAGAAAGAAGGCTATAATATGGTAAAAAAAGCAATTAACTGCAGGAAACCAGAGAATCCTGAAGCAAAGCAATAAGGAGATCCTAAAAACATGACTACTGCCCTTTTGAAGCACCCAGCTACTCTTCTACTCCAGTAGCTACAGACTGCTTACTTAATAGGCAGGTCACCACACACTGAATTTAACTTCGAATGATATAAATATGGAAAAAATAATGGCTAGGGTTTGTAATGGGAAGTTATTAATAGGGAGTTTAGATCCAAAAGATGCTGTCAGTGCAGAGCTCTGTGTTTATAAAATGCAGATGGCCATTTTTCTAAACTTAGTTTTGTTTGTTCGCTTATTTTCAAAGCAGAGAAATTGAACTGCAGGTGCTTCAGAAGTCAAACACCAGCAAAAACACGTAAGGACACTGTCCCCAGTGTCTTGTCTTTGTTTATTTGCAAAAACCTCTAGGGGGGGAAAAAGGGGGACACTGTTTGTGTGTGTCTCTCCCTACCCCCTTTGTTTTTTAAAAGTTTAGCTTTATGTTTCAGTACAGCTTGGTGCTTTAGAGTTTGCCTCCTCATGTCATCTGTTGAAAAGCAAAATAAATGAAATAAATGTCTGGTCCCAACTGTTCTCTGCATGACACTGAGAATGAATCACTGTTTTTTTCCCCAAGCCACCGTGTGCAGTAGCCACTGGCTTGGGATTACCTGACCTTTCTGTGACATAGTCATGACTTGGTTCCAATCCTTTCAGCTTTAAGTTCTGTAGTGTCTCTAGAAATAAAGTGACGAGAGCATTTCTGAGAAAGACATATATCAGAAAGGCTGATCAAATACAACATGTGGCAGCTTGATTTTTTTCTGTCCAAATGCATGTATTCTAAAACTTCTAGTCACAGAATGTTAGGGGTTGGAAGGGACCTAGAAGATCATCTAGTCCAACCCCCCTGCCAGAGCAGGATCACCTA